>ML769334.1:2713266-2983963 GCA_009732865.1 Stipitochalara longipes BDJ | reverse complement strand
GTCTTTGAGTGAGAAAGCAGGCTGAGCCAATCACGGCTCCGCGAATCTGGATATCTGGACTCTCAGTGACATGCGCGGTCCCGATAACCTAGATGCCTTAAAGGTATCCCTACTAGATATAGCAGCTGTGAAAATATATTTACTAATTTACTTAATATTATAAGAGCTTCCGTCTCACTCATTAGCTTATATTAATCGGGATATTATCCTTGGATAAGTAGTACTAATAATTATATATAAGCCGCTATAGGCCTATTAACTATTAATAATTATATTAGTGGGAATATTATTTTCGGCTTATCTGGGATCTTATTAGTTACTAGTATAATAGAAAGTCTAGGGTTAAGCTATACTTTACCTTATTTAAGCTATAGGAATAGTTCTTATACTACCGGATATAGATATAGATATGGACTAGTAGTCCCTAATGACTACTACTATTACTACTATAATAATAATAGCACTTACTTACTAAATATCTGTGTATTAACTAGCTCATATAAGATAGGATATCCATCTCCTCTCAGCGGCTATAGAAGCCCCTCCGTCGCAGGATCTGGACCAGCAGCTAATAATGAGAGAGTTAATCCTATACCTTTTACTTAAGACTTCCGGCATGCATGTGATAAATGCAATGAGACCTTCAAGCGTTTAGAGGACCTCAGACGCTATTATAGAAAGCATTTCCCAGAGGCGAAAACCTTCCCTTATAACGTTCCTAGCTGTGATAAAGTTGGAGAGAATGGCTTTTATCGCCATGATAAGCTGATCCACCACTGGAGGACTGCACATCCTACGCTTTTCTAAGACAAAATTTCTTGTGGAAGCTAGCTGGGCAGGGAATGGAATAGTATATTGCAGGTAATTAAGTTGCTCAATTTTGTCTAATAAGCGGTTAGCGGATTTTAGATGTGCGATGGCAGAAAAGGCATTAGTAAAATTATTACTAGGACGGGACTAGGCGTAAATTATAGAGTAGTAGAATAAGTAAATTAAAATTCACTTTATCTTCCTTAACTCCAAGTTTATATATATAGAAATTTAATAAAGTAATAGCTTATATACTAAAGTAATTTCTATATTTTTTAAAATAAAATAGTATTTAATAAAGTTAAGAGTATTATAAGGTTTTCGAAATTATTAATACTCTATTAATAAAAAGTATTAAGGGGTATAAGTATAGGAATTAAGATAATAATTCTATTAACGGCAAATAATACTACGGCTGAGATTCTACTTACTTAGACGCTATTGCGATATTAATAAGAAACCTGATCACTATACTGTTATCTTTTAGAATATTAAAACCCTCCGTCTTTCATAGCTCTTGCTTCAGAATCTCTACCGCCTCGTCCCATCTATCTTCGTCCTGCTTACTCCATCCAGCACTCGGCATTCCTCGAAAGCTCCAGGTTAACGAGGCGTGGCGGTCAAAATCCCCAACGTTCGCAAATATTTCTCGCTGCTGCACTTTTACAACCCCTTTTTCGAACCCACCCGCCTCTAAAATGCTGGCTATGAATGTAGGATCCTGCCAGTGTTCAAACGAGTCCCATGCCGGTAGCGTCCTACCCGCGCGGGTGGATCGAGATGCCTCGCGGACAGCATCTAAGTGGGGGTTATACGCAAAGCAGTTTACGATAAGCGTTCCACCGGGTTTGAGCGTCCGATGCATCTCCTTAACGGTGTCAATACCATTGTTACGAGTTAAAAAGACCATCGCGTTGCCGATGGAGTGAGTGAAAGTCTCGTCGGGAAAAGAGAGCGCATTGGCGTCCATGACTACCCCCTCGGCAGGCCAGGATGAAGATGTCGACCGGGCGCGGTAGGCTTCCACAGCTGCCTCATCGATATCCGTCCCCTTGATTTCAATAGAGGCTGCTACTTCGGGGGATACGGCGGCCATGACCATGGCGGTCGCAGCACCGGCTCCACACCCATTGTCGTGAATTATAGTACCAGCTGGAATGCCCGAGATCTGCTCCAGTGATGTAGCCGCCAGCCTTTCTCCGCCATCTCTGGTCACTTCCTTGATGGTTTCAGGTGTCACTCGTATAATCTGCTTAGGCCAGAATGTATTTGTGTGTAAATCCCCCATAGTTGAAGATATTTTTTTGGATTGTGCACGGAGTGATCAGGCACTGAGAGAATAGATAAATAAGAAATGCGATTAGAAAAGGTAAAAGAGACGTAAGCTTTATATTCAGGCTCGTCCGCGCCCCTGCGCGGGTTCCCCTCTCTCTTTCGCATTAAATCAGCCGTGTGTTACTCTCGCTTACTTAATTGTAGAAAGTTGAAACAAGTTTCGCCGTTGAGTTTGGCCGTTTTCAGCAGTAACCACATCGAGATCGCCTCGCGATTACTCGCTGCCGCCACTGCTGTAGAAGATAGAGATCTATTCCATGGCCTTCGTGAGAGCATAATACGGATATGCACAGTAGTATATTTCTTCGTCTGACAAGTGTGAAGATACAGTACACGATTTTATACAAGATCAAAACGTCAAGCCGAAATAGCCAAAGGAGAACTGAATGGTTAAAATTCCGCAAATAATAGATATATGCAGAAAGTCACATGAGTCTAAAAACACTGTATCGAGATCATAGCTAAGTGACCTGCACATGTGGAAGTTTGGCATATACATCAGAACGACATGGATCAATCATCAATTTGTAGGACTTGAACATGTGGTTTGCCGAGACGAGCTGAAATTTCCAAAAGTGCAACCCTCGAGGCCCTGCCACAACGTCAACGGCGTCCTTGACTAAAAGTCGCTCCTGATCGCTGAAACGGCTTTGATCTATCGTGGCTTCCAGGCAGAGGCTACCCCGCAATTGCCACGCTGAAAGTCAACAGCAGATGATCGTCAAGCTAACTATGCATTGTTCAAGCCGTAAGTAGTGTATCGGACTGCTAGTCATCATGGATGGCGACCTCCGCATGAGAGGAGGAAGTCGGGTCCCTTTCGGGCCTTTCATCGAAAGGGGAGATCTTGCAGAAGAACGATGTCCAAACAGATTGAACGGGAACATTGCAGCAAGACCGCAGCCAAGACAAAATCGAAAGCGTCTATTGCAATCATCAGTGGTATATACTATGCTAGCCCAAACTGTATCCAATAAGCGAATGATGCAGAAAACCAAATACGCCAGGTACGCCGTCACACGGATGCAACCATTAATTCCTCCTTTCGATTTTCCTGCTGTCATTACTTTACTTCTGTGGCGGCGGCGGCGGAGGCACGTCTCCATCTTCCCCAATGTCAGCACTCTTCCGGTCTGGCCCAACGACTACGTAGTCGGATTCGGATTCACCTTCGCTCGCATTTGGAGTGTCATTTGGAGTCGGCGGCATCGCCCCAGGCATGGCAGGAGCTGTGTATGAGGGATGCGTATCTTGCTTCCATCCCGACCCCGGTCTGCCGCCTCTCCCCGACGCTGATCGCTCACTCGTATTGGGTCGTGATGTCTGCTTGAATTCGGAAGAAAGGGGGCTTGTAGGGCTCTCTGCTTTCGTTGGGCTGGGAGTGAAGGTATCCCCTCCGAGCGCGGGACGTGGTCGCGGACTGGATCTGCCAGACGGTGCTGACTTCCCTGGGCTAGTTCCTGCACTGGCTGCCTTCTTGAGACGTTCTTCAGTAGCTCGCAGACGTGCTTCGAGGGCTTCGAGCTCGGAGGTTTGGCTGGAGACGGCTCGTTTTCTGGACGGGCTCTGTTAGAATGAGCACTTCGGGGGGAGGCGACGACATACTTCTCCGACACAGCTGCATCGAGATCTGCTATACTGTTGTCGATCTTGAACAGATCGTTCAGTGCAAGGGAAAAGGATCGAGCCATAGTCGACTGTGGTCTTGCCTTTGAGGGCTTCCATTCTCGGTCGAGCTCTTCGTCAGACATGTTGCGTTAGAAGGATGGAGTAGGGAGATGTGGTAAGTAGAGAATAGGTTCCTAGGAGGACGAGACGGAGAGGTGATCTCTGTAAATAAGGTATGTAGATCTGGATCTCCAAAATTGGCAATAATAAGGGGCTCGGGCTAGCTTTGGTGTCTCGGGTCGTGCCTTCTTGCTGTTCTTTTGGGGTAATGGGGTTGCCGTTCCAGGAAAGGGGGAAGTTGAGATCAGGCTGGGCAGAGCAGCAGGATGTCATGCAGCATGATCAGTCGTCAGGTAATATTAGGAGGCAGTTAATGCACGAGTCCAGGCCGGCGTCAGGAGGGAGAGGCAGCTGCAATCAAACCAGCCACATGCCTGCAATCTTGAAGCGCGGGACTGGGTGCAGCATGATGATCAATTTGGCGCCTGGGATGTGAGGCATAGGAAAGGAAAGTTAGGAAATTAGGAAATTGAGGGTTGAGGCTGATGTGAAAAGCAAGTGGAAGAGGGAGAGCGGTCCTCAGGAGTACCCCAGGAGTAATTCTATGTATAGCGAGCGCAATGGTTCGTTTTTGCAGCTGTACAACGGACAAGGGGAAACAGCTCGATTCTGTGCTATGTGGGTTAACATATGGGGAATGATGACGGCGAAGGAAATGCAAGTAGAAGGCTGGGTCACCGTAGTCGGACCTTTTCGTCATGTCTGGAGAACGAATTGAGATTCTGCTGCTGGCAGGAGAGAGAGGTAAATATAGGCATGATGTTTGAATGAATTGTATGGACTTCTTGACTCGAGTGAATGTTCGTGTTCAAAGGAGTACAATGCAGAAGAAACATAAGGGTCACATGTTTTAGTTTCTAATGGTGCTCGAGGTCGTTTGGTGACGAAAGAAGTTCGTTTTGGCGGCGACTTCCAAGTATACCGGCCACCGTATTGTGCATTCAATTTTCTCGCAACTTCACGACACGTCAAGTCAACAAGAACACCATCAACCCCATGCGCCCCATCAACCATCGCGCGAATCAGCTCACCTGTTCGAGAGCTGCTTCCAGGCAAGTCCCTGCAATCTTCGTCCTTCGCGATCTCGCCATCTAACTCCAGCAAACAGACCACCGTGGCTCCCATCCTCCTCGACAGCTTCGCCAGTCCCCTCGATCGCTGGCGAGGTGGATACTGTTCGGAGGGTATGAATAGCTTCGCGACACCATACACGCCACTCGAATGTCTACTGCTGTTCCAATCTCTTGCCGCATACGGCACCGAAGACCAGGACTTCACGCGGATCTCAGATCTCCTCACAAACAATTCGCTGATCAAGGATGGTCCAGCGTACGATGCGCAAAGGTTGAGCTCCGATGCGCTGCGGCAGTTGTATCTCCAACTTTTGCGGGATGAGTTGAAAGCAGAAGAGCAGGATGGGCGAGAAGATGGCGGCCAGGCGACGTCTAAGAAGCGAAAGCTTCAAAGTCCACCACTCCCATCGTTGAAGGACGCGCAGCAACATAAAGATAAACTGCCATTGCTTGTGGACAGATTATACGCTCGATATCGCGATTACATGGTTAGGGCCATCCAGGAGGACGAGAGGAGATATGCCGAGGTGCAGGGACAGATTCGAGAGATCGAGAGGGGCGAATGGGATGAGCGGATACTGAAGGAAGATCAGGCTTTGGCCAACAGACCGAGTGCTGCGACTACGGAGGATGCTCGACCAAAGGCAAATGGCGCGCCGGCAGAAGTTTTGCCTCAAGAGACACCAGTAGCGCCTGTTGAAGGCTCGCAACGAGAACTCACTGAAGAGCCAGTTCAACCTTCTTCTCCAGGACCGAAGTCAGAGAAATATACGGAGCCACCAGCCATCACAAATGCTGTGAAAAGCCAGGAGACTTCACAGCCCTCGCCGAAGATACCAGATCCGCCTCTGATTGGAAATGAACCTCAAGCAACAAATGTTCCGCGACCTGCAAATGGCGGTCCACATGGGCCATCCCCACTTCAGATGGAGCCACACCAGCCTTGGAAATGGGAACCCTCTTACAACCCACCGAACCCAGTCGCTGCTCAACCAGCTGGTGTTCCTTATCAGTTCAACCCTTCCCAACCTTCTCAACCTCATGGATATGCAGCTCCGCCCAGAGGTTCTTTCTCCGCCCCTCATGGCGTCCCTATTCCGCAACCTCATGTACCATCGTCCCCAATCAGTTCTCCGCATCCACACGCACAGGGTGTTTTGTTGCCACCCCCGAATGGCATTGGAAGATCCCCCACCACCCCGGGAATACCTCTCGATACCTTAGCTGATATTGCAGGACAGCAGTTTCGTGCACCTTCGGGGTCCCCTATGCTGCAACAGTATGGCCCGCTTTCAGGGCAGTACCAGCCACCATATCCACCCCAATCGCGTCCCATTCCTGCCAATGGCACACCTCAATGGACGCAGCCATACATTCCACCATACCCTGGGCAATCTCCGCAATTCTCATATTCCCCTACCCAGCGCCCTCCATTTCCTCGGCCAGACCTTATTCCACCCGAGAATAGACAGTACACATCTCCGTACAATGGCAGCCAAGGCCCACGGCCACCAGTCCCGGGTCAAATCCAAACACCCAGGCCGCGCCCAAGTCTCCCTCATACTCCATTCTCGCAAGGAGGTATGCTGTCCGTGACTGGTAGTGGAACGAAATGGACGTCTAGGGCAGCCGGAGCAAGTCCCGGAGTCAATGCGGCACTGGATCCACCGCCAATGGAACCCCTCAGTCCTGTTCTCCGTCCGAAAGCGCACCCCGAGACCTTGAAAAAATCTGGGAAGAAGCAAATCAAGAAGTCGGATCCGTCCAAGCCTGCCAAGACGCCCAAACGCGGGACACAGCGTACGAGAGCAGGAAGTACAACCTCATCTGTCATTGCCGGCTCTTACAGAAGTCAGTCGGTTATGTCTCATGCGGATGAGGATGAGCTGTCTCTAGACAACGATGTTCCAAGCCGTCACGTGAAGGAAGAAGTGGCAACCCCTGTCGGAATCGACGATGCTGGTGATACTACCGCTGATGAATCTTCAACAATACCTCGAATGCCTTCAAGATCTGGCCCATCGCCTCGACATTCTACGAAACGTAAACGTGCATCCAGCATACCGATCGAAGCTCGCTCGACTGGTCCATCTGGCCACGTTATGTGGACCAAAGCCTTCCCGAAGATCTCCGCCTCCGCCCTGGAATCAATCTCAGGCCACCGAAACGCAAGTATCTTTGCTGCACCAGTGAAAGATCGTGACGCCCCCGGCTACACAAACATCATTCTTCGCCCCCAAGATTTGAAGACTATTCGCAATGCCATTACCCAGGGTTCTCGTGCTGCCATCGCGGCCGCTCCTGATGATGCGAATCCCAATGCTTCTAACATCTGGCTACCCATCTCTGAAGACCTCATTCCTCCCAAAGGGATCATCAATTACGCACAGCTAGAAAAGGAATTGATGCGCATGTTTGCGAATGCTGTTATGTTCAATGCCGACCCGGATCGTGGGTTCGGAAAGAGTTGGCAAGGGATTGGGAAAGGCAAAGGGGAAATTGTTGGCTACGAGATTGATGAGGACAGAGTGATCAAGGATACCAGGGCTATGTTTACAGATGTTGAGAAAGTCGTAGGCAGTCTGCGAAGTGCTGAGCGACGGAGTGAGGAGATGAGAGAAAGCAGTATGGCGAGGGGAGTCGGGGATGATGATGAGGTTGATGAACTGGCAGGAGATGGCGAGAGTCACGTGGGTAATACTGGAAGTATGGCGAAAAGACGACGAAAGGCTTGACTTCTCGCCGGATTCGACCATTTGTAGCTAATATTGCGAGTGCTACTTCTCAATCCACGGATGTGGTGAGAGTCAGACTCGATAGAATCTTGCAAAGGGACAGCTATTTGCAAGAAAAAATCCCAAATCCAATTCAAACACCTGAGCCTTCTAGTCAAGGCATTGTATAAACCATACTAGCAGGTAATAGTATTTTAGCCGCACCTGCATAAACATACAAATTGTGCGACGCTTCGCAGCCAGAATTTCAAGCCCTTGCTTCGAACAGGATCGACCACTTGGAGGACCAAATCTGCAGGACATATTTCACTTGTGACGTATTTCTAGAGGCAGCTGAAATTTTCTATGGATGTTTTCAGGCTTCACGTGCTCGTATCACGATGCTTGGCGGTCAGAGATCCTTGGCATTTCCGTCAGACCCCGCTCTCCCCAGACTTTTGCTAGTTACGTAAAATGCCTCTTCAGCCCAGTTCTTGACAAATGCCTACTAGGCCACGGGGTACTGTTAGTAAATTTTCGTGGCACAGGACGTCGCTTTTAGTCAAGGCGAATGCACGATTTATAAAAGCTCTGAGCGATTGGATAGTTGTTGCTTGGCGAGTCAAGCGATGATGCCAAGCGTAACACAAGAGTTCCATGTCGTGATCAATAGCAGCTCGGGAACCATCATGTATCGCAATTTTATGGCCACTTGCCTGGATTCAGATTTGGAGAATTATGACGAGAGATGAGATGATTAATAGCTCGTTCGTGCATCTGTACTTAAACATGGGACATAAGATGCTCTTGAAAACTATGCTTTCATACCCTTTTTGTTGCAAGTTGTATTGTCACTCAAAATATGCAGAACTTCAATGATTGGGCGTCAGCTATGCTCGGAAAAGCCCTATACTCTCCTGGTAACTCGCCATTGGAGCGACTTCCGAATGAGTTATTGTCTGGGATATTTGAATTGTTGATTTCACAAGAATACACAGCAATCGCATCATTACCTAGAGAATGGTTTATGTCTGAAGAATTCCCATGTAAGGATATCTGTTCTAGCGAATTGTACAGCCCTAATGCTAGACAGCTCCAAGTAACGATACTCGCCCAATCCTCTCTCTGTCGTCATGCCTTCAGGTCTCTCACCGCATGCACAACATAGCTCTTCCGCTATTCTACCGCGATATCAATTTGGCTCAAAAATTTACTTCCAAGGAACTACATTGCCGATTCCTTGACTCTCTAGATTTGAATCCAAGTCTAGCACCTCTGATCCATACTCTCTGTCTTACCGAGTTTCTGGGATCGGGTCCGTCTTCACCCCTACCTCAAGCATTATTACTTCTGCCCCATCTACGATCCCTTCACCTGCAGCTGGGCCAGATGAAACAGCTCGACGACCATGATATTCGGAATATATTCTTCGGGATGCCCGATTTGGAGACACTAGTTATTGAGAATACTTGTCGAGAAACCCATCCCAATTACCTATCCGATGTTTTTGGAGCTCTGGGGTCTGTAGATCCAGCTATTTCATCTAAAATACGCTCCTTGACGTGCAGGTCCGATTCGGACTCAACCCAACTCTGGTTTCCAGCGAATCGTCTCGCGTTCGTCGATAAAAATATCTTTGGCAATGTTCTCCAACGATTCCCAAAACTTCAAGCTCTTGATCTGGCTCATACCCCAGTCGATCCCAAATCACTACTAGCTATCAGTCATGATGCGAGATTGCACTTCTTGCGAATCACTAGCTGTCAAGACAATGACAGCTCTACACTCGCCCAAATCCTCGCAACTCATCCATCAGTTAATAGTTCGTTAGTTGTATTCGACGGTTCAGGTGTCAGGTTCACTCAACAAGAAACGTCCACGATTCTTGAATGTTTGCCCTCAAGTCTACGCTCTTTGAATCTCAGCAGTTCAACTATGATGTCGGGTCACGTTCCACAACTTCAGAAGCTTTGTCACCATTTGGAGGAGCTCAGCTTGGGATATGGCCTTACTATGGATGACGTGGAAGATATGCTCATGCGACCATATTTCGTTTTCAGTGCTGCGGTTCCCCGCCTTTTGTCGAATAGGCCACGGAATTTGAAGGATAAACCAGAGCATGAGCTTGTCCTAGGCCCAATGCGAGACGCCATTGCCGTCTGCAAGCTGCGACGAAGACTTGCATCTGTTTCTAGTACTCATTGCCAGAACAGTACGGACAGATCTCGAGTCAAATTCTTGAATGTCAGCAGCTTAAATGAAGAGGAACAAGGCAGAATAACGAATTCGGTCATATTGGGGGAGCATTCAATGCCTCTGAAAAGGATTGCGGCCTCAAATATTAGCACTGAAGATTCGCACGTCCTTCAAAAACTGTGTGGCGGCTGTGGGTGGCGAGATAGATGGTGCAATGGGATGTTCTGGGTTGAAAGAGAACAAGGGGTTTAAATTGTATGCCATAAGACTCTTTTCTTTTACATTTTTTGGATAGTTTTAATATGAAATTCGAGTCTCGTTCTCAATCTCGAATCATTTATGCACATTTCACCTTTTTTAACTTAGTGTGGCATCTGCTCCATTCTCTAATTCGCGTAGAAATATCGCATATAATTATGTCTTATGATCTTTCTCCCGCCACCTCTAACTCTATGCTCACCGCGCCGGCGGTCTTGTCAGAGCTCGTATTTAACACTTTTTTTTTCGCGAATTCTATTATACAGCCAATACCGCCACCATGATCACAGGCCATATCAGGTTTGATACAAGACTAGAAGCTGCACTAACAAATGTGGCCTTAGTCGGCTTTGCAGTAGCTGTTACATTGTTGCCAAATGTGAATGTTCCATTCGTACCATTCGAAGGGGGTTGAGGATTCGTCCCAGTCAGACCAGCAAAAGCCCCAAAGTACGCGAGCTTCTTATTGAGATTGTCATCCAAGATGCAAGCTGATCCAGTACCGGGAAATGTTGATGGAACCCATGAGAACTGGATCCGTCAGATTAACAACATTTAAAGAGGGGCAGTAGCAATTACCTTGTCATCAAAATCCCAAACTGTAACACCCACACAACCCTTCAAGGCGAGACACCCAGCAGTAGCCGTCTGGTAGTCAACCTGCTGCTGAGCCACAAGTGCTTGAGTTGGCGGTAGTGCCATTCTAATATCCAACTCCGTAACTGCCACTTCGACACCTAAAGCCGTGAAAGCTCCCATGTTTTTCAACTGCGTCGTAATTGATGGTGTGCTGCCCACAAGAAAATGACTTTGGAATCCAACACCATCGATTTTTGTCCCAGCTGCCTTCAAAGTCTTCACAATGTTGAGAGCGGCGGTGCTCTTTGCTCCTGGGAATTCGGTATTGAAATCATTGTAGTACAGCTTGACATCTGGATCAGCCGCTGCAGCAGCGTCAAACGCAATCTTGATATAGTCCTCTCCCAGTGTGCTGAAGAAGACATCATTTCTGAAAGTCCCGTTATCGTTTAATGCCTCATTAACTACGTCCCACGAGTAGCATTGGCCTTTGTAGTGATTGACCTCAGTTGTAACATGAAGCTGGAGTGCGGCAGTCAAACTGGCTTTCGTCCAATTCGTGGTTGTAACCCACGATGGTAGTTGTTGGTGCCACACTAGATTGTGACAACGGATAAGTTGATTGTTCTTCTTGGCGAGGTTCGCAATTACATCTCCGGCAGCAAAGGTGAAGTTTCCTGGGCCAGGCTCA
This sequence comes from Stipitochalara longipes BDJ, assembly GCA_009732865.1. Taxonomy (NCBI): domain Eukaryota; kingdom Fungi; phylum Ascomycota; class Leotiomycetes; order Helotiales; family Hamatocanthoscyphaceae; genus Stipitochalara; species Stipitochalara longipes. The sequence goes on along the minus strand of ML769334.1, from coordinate 2,972,579 downwards.
ATGGCATCCCACTTCATAGAATTCCCTGGCGTGATTTGACCGAATTCCGTTGAGTCGGAAAGCTTGGCGAGATATGCAGAGTCTGTGAGTTCAGGATTATCCGTCGCAGTTCCAAAGAAAAGAAGACCCTATGCCAAGAGGTGAGAACCCATACGCGTTACAATGTTGGAAATGGATGGAAGACATACTGCATGCTTTGCGGCAGTATGGAGCTGGCCATATGCAAGAGGAAGAAACGCAAGAAGAAACGGAGAATACATCGCAACTTTTTGACAAACTTTCGCAGAAAGTCTGGGCGCACAGGAAGCAATGTATTGTCGATCAGCGGACAGAGCGAAGAAAGACCACTTATGACATATACCTTATCACCTCTGCATCTTGCCATTAACGCATGGCCTAATGCGCCGCGTGCAAGATTCCGGAAGACAATTCATCGCGTCCACTAAGCTTATCAGGGTATGTGAGAAATATTGGTTCCATTGAAGAGAGTGGATTTTGTTTATACAAGTGGCGGAAATAAGATCGTGGGGTATGATCGACAACTCGAGACTGGCCTTGCATCAACCCACAGACTTCGCGTTTTGTATGAGGTTACGGCAAAAGTCTCTTCCCGGAGGAATAATGCGATCGATGAACAGACTCCACTCACGCCCCTATGGAATATCAGATCTTCGTCTAGAAAATTCGTCGGTCGTTCTGCCTCGTGGGTTGGGTCTCAGCCGTGTTCAGGGGATGGTTTTCCTCGCTTGGCATCAACCCCTGAGCTACACGAGGAGGTCGGGTTGGCTTCTGTGGTCGTCTTCGCACTGGATATTGAAAAAGTCTTTCTTGGTAGGAAGCTTTTAACAACTGTCATGAAGAAAACTTGGGTGGCCATATTGAATATTTTTTTCGCCAACCAGCTAGAATTTTGGCAAGGAGCTCGAATTCAACTTCCGAGGATAGGTGAAACGTAACACAACGCTAGGCTAAATGTTGCTTACAGGCGGCTTCACATGAGAAACACTCTTTTGGCATAAATTTTCCACCTGTGAGGTGCTGTTGAAGCTCGATGCGGGCATAAACAGAGACCGTTCTTCATCCTTATCAAAATGTGGTATAATGGCATTTTATGACTACTACTATGGACGATACCGGCAATCCGATTGCTTGCTTGCTAGCCTTCTTTAACTCCAGTGCCTACTTCTTCGATAGTTCCTGTAAAGTCACAGTCCAATTACACTGAAAGGAGGAACAGCGTCGATATGGGCCACGCTTGCGACTGAAAACTGGTGGCCAATTCCATGCCGGTGAGAGCATTGTACATAATAGACTGTATTGAATAATCCCCTAAAGAGATTTTCAATACAGTTTCAGGCGCCATAGCCTTGCACGGGTTACCAATCTAGAACAAAGAATAAACCAAAGAACGTGTAAATACTTAGTGATCTAGAGAGATCGAGGCGGGAACGAAAGGAACACAAACATAGGCATGGGGTACATAGAGCAAAATGGATGGTTTCCCAAAAGAACCCCTTCTATTTTGGACCAGGCACTCGGCCTAACTGCGTGCCGATTAGTGTTGTCACGAGGAAGAAAATCGGCCGAAAGCGCCATTGTCCCAGAGTTGGAACGCCACAAAATGGTGGTTCCACTTCAGCCCCAGACGCAGCTCTGCTTTGCAAAGACAACGAAACTTTACGTTTTGAGACGGTACTACATTGTTAATATTACAGCAAGAAGAGGAAGTGCATAATTTTTGGCGGCGCGAGAAGACCAGTATGCTGGGTGGGATTGTAGACAATGGTTTTCGTCCGGATGACGACATACCGCACCTCACTGGGAAGGTAATTCTGGTAACTGGAGGTAGATTTGCCATGATTCACAATCGGAGTTCTTCTACTAACAAGATCGACCTCAGGAAATTCCGGCCTCGGAGAAGAGTCCATCCTTCAGCTCTCAAAGCACAAACCGAGTCAAATATTCCTCGCCGCACGAAGTGCCGAGAAAGGACAAGCTGCAATTAACAAGATAAGCGAAGCTGTACCAGGAGCTAACATCACTTTCCTGCAACTGGACCTCACCTCCTTTGCTTCAATCACCGAGGCTGTAAAGGTCGTCAACTCATCCGTAAAACGCCTCGACATCTTGATGAATAATGCTGGCATTATGATGACTCCACCAAGTACGACCAAAGATGGCTATGAAATTCAATTTGGTACCAATCATATGGGACACGCTCTCCTTACCAAATTGCTGCTTCCAAAATTGCTATCAACCTCAAAGGAACCTGATGCCGATGTACGTATCATCACGCTCAGTTCTATTGGTCACGAGTGGGCTCCAAAGGGCGGCTTGCAGCTTGACAACGCGCACTCAGAACAAAAGAGTATATCCTCTCGTGAGCGTTATGGCCAGTCGAAGCTTGCGAATATTTTGTACTCGAACGAATTGGCTCGAAGATATCCAGCCATACGTTGCATTTCTGTACACCCAGGCAGCGTGAAAACGGGGCTGAGTCGAGGGTTGAAGGAGTCTTATCCTCTTGCTGCATCAATCATCACCTTTGCACAGGTGAGACTATCCCAATTTTACCCCTTTTGCGATGAGAGAGAAATTTCCTGCTGTAGTAGTTACTCGGATAACAGGCTAACTGGACATGCGCATAGTGGACGGGACTGTTCTCGCTCAACGTACAACAGGGAACGCTGAATCAGTTGTGGGCCGCTACTTCCAACAAGGCACAAAGCGGAAAGTATTACAATCCCGTGGGGTTTGAGGTTCCAGGGTCGAAATATGCTCGCGATTCTGAGCTGGGAAAGAAACTCTGGGATTTCACTCAAGTTGAGCTTGACAAGGTCTCCGAATGAATGATATGAACCGATGTAAATTGAAATGGAAATAACCTATAGTCTTAACCTGTTGTTCCACTTGTTTAGGTAACAGCTAGAATGTGGATTGAGGCTGACTACTACTCTCGTTCTGCTCTCCCAAATTAACCAATGTCATCTTGTCTCATCTGTTCATATTGTGCACACCATTTTAATGGTTCGAAAACCGCGCTAGTAAGCATAAATATCACGCTTCAAATCTCAGGAAAATTATTTCTTCCCGATTTTGGGACGATGTTCGTCTTTACCATCTCGCAGTTTGCTCTTGCAAGTCCGATGAAGACAGCTGAGCAAAGTGTGACAATTCAATGCCCCCGGACGACTCTGACATTCAGACTGATGCTCCTATCTCTGCACCTACAACGCCTTGCAATAGATTTTGCCAGTTCTTCATCTGATTTTCTCTTTTCTGACCCATAACGCGAAGTTCTTCTACTTCCTTACGCAATTCAGCATTTTCCGCCCTAACTATTTCCAAAGTGGAAGCCTCAACCGTGAGCTTTTGCTTCACAGCCTCTAGTTCCTGACGACATAGAAACATTTCGCCTTCTTGAATCTTCAATTTCTGTTCTAAAACTTGAGCCTTTCCATCTACATCAATTTGTGATTTTCTAGGTTGCGAGACACTGAGTATATGGTTCTGAATAAGATCCAAGGCATTTTCAACATCAGCAGGCACGTCGGAATACTTGTATCGTTTACGAGGAGGTGATTTGTTGCCTGCCATTTTGCCGCTGCGACGTGATTTACTTTGTGAAGTGGCTTGAATAGAGCAAGATATGGCGGTTTGGCTCTGAGCGTGTTTGGCGAAATCTTCAGTGCAATGAGCTTCATCCAAAGGTTCGAGCTGAGGGTTTTTAACCTCACTGAGTGGGATGCTTGGCCCATTTCCGTAAAGGGGTATAAATCTGTCGCCACAGGACGGATCTAGAATATAACCACGTGGTGTATACCAGGAGTTCTCTTTGAAGCGCTGAGCATCTTTCCACGCCTGGGTATCCTTGCGATTCTGTGTTGGGTGGTCCAGAACACCGGTACGTTCAGCAGATGTGTCGAGACTCAGCTTCGGTAAACTGATAATTTCACTAGTATACATATTGCCTTGTTGATCTCCGTCATTGACAGTTCCCGAAGGAATACGAGTCGATGTAGGTGGTTGGCCAGCAAATTTGGAAGGTGGTGGGTGAGTCACAGACGCAGCTGGTGGGACATGCCAGCCTCTGGCAACGCAAACCGGGCAGAAGTATATCTCTGGTACCTTATCTGGCTCAAGTGGCGGAAACATACACTCTGTATGATAGCAACGAGCGCAAGTTTTGCATGCAATTATATTTTCGTCATATCCGCAAGTAAAACAAAATGGATCGTGTAGGGCTGAGACATCTGAGTAGTGTCTCTTTTGATAATCAGGAGGATCTGCCTACCATCAAAGAAATGCTCCCCTCCTCCCCAAGGCTGACCATCAGCCTGAGATGGTGGAATATCGGTCATAGGTTCTCTGGTAGATGCCTGTCGGCTGTCTACGTTTGCATCCAATGGCATATCCAGGATGAGTGCGTCAATTAGGAGGCTTGGCAGACTCAAATTTCTTAGGCACGTCGAAGATTTTCACAGACAGAAATAAGCACCCTCGTGTGTGGTGTGTTGGTAAGGAGGTGCACCTGTGCAGCACGCGAGGGTTATCATAGAGTGGTTGCGACGATAAAGGACAAAATGTATTAGAGGTTACGCAAAACACGAAGGATAATACCGAGATCGATTACATTCGAGACCAAAATGTGCTGACGTCACCAGAAGTATGGGTTTTTTTCTCTCTGAGATTACTTAACGATGGTTATCTAATTAATTTTCTCTACCGGGGATCCGAAGGATCGAGAGATCGAAGTTTGGAGTATGCACAAGCCTTAGCTAAGCATACTTAGGTGTGCATTGCATTGCATATATCTAGATAGGCAAGCGGCTACACAAGAGGTCAGCATTCGTAGATAACCGAGAGCCTGGCTCTGAAAAAGAATTTAATCACGGCGTGACAAAGACAAACGCGAATCAAAGGAGCTAGCTGTCTTTTGGAGTACTTCGGCCATAAGCTTTACTTTCTCAACCGGATGCAAAACCCTGCATTTTCCACTGCTTTTCCAGATCCAAAATGCATTTCACAGTATCCACCAAGCTCTCCTCCAATCCCCTATATCCCCAACCCTCTCCAAAGACCTCAAAACTCTTGCTTATATCCCACCCTGTAGGCTTCACACCTTTTGGAAGTATCTGGCTTGGATTGCCTTCCTTAATTCTGTGAGTCAATTGCGGGTAGTGCTTTCTGATGATATTAACGACGAGTTGTGGGGTGATAAGCTCAGCTACTAGGAGGATTCTTTGATTCGCAGCTTTTGGCGTTTCGAGCGAAAGAATATGTGCTAATGCAACATCCCGTACGTCCACCTGTCGCCTTTATAAGCTATAAGATAACTATATTTAAAGGTAAGGAGCGTACGAAGTAATAGTCTGGAAATGTTACACGCTCTATATCGGTATGCTTCCCATTAAAAAAGTCATAGACAGCAAACAAGTTGCTCTCATTGATTGCTTTAGGTGTATCGACAGGTTGAATCATAGGTCCAATAATAACATCAGGATTGAGGACTGTAAGCTCGAATGCCGGTTTGTGGGTGATGAGGAAATTCCAAGCCGATTGCTCGCTCAATTTCTTAGATGCGTTGTAACCCAGAGCAGAGGACTGGGTTTTGATTGCTTCCTCTTCCGTGACCTAATGACTTGATTAGTTTAATGTGGAATTTGTGTAAGATGTATCATACCGGATTCCAATCTTCTTCGGTGTATTCTTTTCTGAGTACGGCCATATCCCGGCCTGAATCAAGCACCGCAACCGCGCTTGATAACAGCACAAATCTCTTTATTTGTGGCCCACCCAAAGCGTGTGCTGCTTTCATAATTTCTGTCGTTCTTTACCAAGTCAGTACATTCTCCCAATCGTAGTTGATATAATACTTACCCTTGAATAGCTGGATCAAGCAAATCCTTTTTCACATCATTGACAATAAACTTGACCGGAGACGCAGTGTGGATAATATAGTCGAATCCATTTCCCCCAGCTTTGAACACCTCATTAAATGCACCAGATATAGCAATGTCTGGAACATAAGCAAATTCGACTTTTCCCTTCCATGTTGGATGCAAGGCAAAAAGAGACTCGGCTTTGGATGGTGATCGAACACTGGCTACAGTTTCGTAGCCTCTCTATAAAAAATCAACCCGATCTTTTGTTTCGGGGTTGAAGATAAAATAATTATAACTTACTTCGACTAACAGCTCTATAATGTGGGCGCAGATGAACCCAGTAGCTCCAGTCACGAAAACTCTCTTGCCTGTGTTAGACATGGTAGCAGTTGATTTAAAATGCAAAATGGACAAGTGGTGGATAGTGAAGTAGTGGTAAAACAAGAGAATCGTGGGTGGGGGATGTTGCATTAAAAGCTTGAGTATATGCTTGTAGGATGACACAAAACGGTAAAGTTTATACACACGTTATGTAATCTAACCATATCATAGAATAGGCCATGATTTGTAATCAAACTCTAGCTTACCTCAGTGCAGCTTATAATAATCTCATAATATGACTCTTGCCCCTTACATAAACAGGCATAGCTTAGCTTACAAACTGTCCAATCTTATTGTTTGACAATCGTTCTTAGGCATATAAAGTAGATTGGGTATAGTTTGTGAAATCTCTCGCGGGGTATAGAGTATGCATTGTTTTGCAATACCACTACCGTTAGCGCAATATTAAGCCAGTGATGAGCAATCGGATGCCGTAAGACAGCTTATCAGCCGTAACATAGTGATTACACATGGATATTATCCCTTCATGAGAGTATAGCTTGAATATCCTTTTTTTGAGATTAGCTTTGACTTGGCTGACGAATCGAGCTCAAAAACGCTTTGTGTATATGCATCCACTCTAGTTCCTAGGTATAAAACCAACGACACCACCAGCAGATAGCAGATCAATATTTGATTAACTTCCAATAGACACAACTATTCTTCCAATTCTTACAATGTCTCAACCTAAGGTCCTCTTTGTGTTAACCTCACACGGCTGGCTGGGAAGTACTGGGAAGCGTTCAGGATGGTACCTTGTAAGCTCGATTCGCAAGGAACTCGAATATTCCATGTGATATTGCTAACGCAGCTCTAGCCAGAATTGGTGCATCCGTACGAAATTCTCGCACCTCACGTCCAAATTGTTATTGCGTCTCCCAAAGGTGGAGAAGCCCCGCTCGACCCAGGCTCTGTAGAAGCCACCAAAGACGATATCCAGTCACAGCACTTCTTCAAGACCAAAGAGGAGCTGTGGAAGAAGACCGAGAAGCTCTCCAGCTTTCTCGGCCAGGCCAAAGAGTTTGAAGCCATTTTCTTCGTTGGCGGGCATGGACGTCAGTCTCTAATATCCGATTTCCACTCTCCCATATAGAAATTAACCAGACATAGCTATGTTTGACCTCGCAACTGATGCAACATCTCATAACCTGATCAATGAGTTCTATGATAGTAACAAGATCATTGCTGCTGTGTGTCATGGCCCGGTAGCTCTTGTGAATGTAAAGCTCAGCTCGGGCATTTCTATTCTTGATGGTCAGCGTGTGACTGGAATTTCGAACTACGAGGAAGAAATCGAAGGGGTGACATCTGTCATGCCACTCAAGCTCGAGAATGAGTTGAACAGGTTGTCCGGTGGCAATTACGAGAAAGGCGACAAAGAATGGAACGAGAAGGTTGTGGTTGCCAGGGATGGTCGCTTGATTACGGGTCAAAATCCGGCGAGCGCAGCAGGTGTTGGAAACGCCATCTATAATGCTATTTTCGGGGAATTCACAATCAAAGATTTGTAGATATTTCGAATCCTGGTTCTCCATCAATTTTGGGAGACACGGAATTGCATATTGGGGGGTGTGTAATCGATGTTTCTATCTGGTGAGAAGAAACTCTCCAGAATAGTTAATTCAAGCGCTTCAAGAAAAGGATAAATTCAGATTATCCGGTCGACATGCAACAAAGTTTCCAGCGCTTTCTCAATCTCGTACCTGTGATATGTTCCTGAGCCGCACTTCTAAGAAGAAGGGGCGGAGGTAATATTTGGATGCTTTTGGAAGGTGGCTGGACCTTGTGTCGCATTGCGGTGGCGAATTAATATATTTTCGGGCGGATGAATGTTGGTACGATCAAGCGAGGATATAAATAGATGTGGCTGGGGCAAGGGTTCAGGTGGCGTGGGTGAGAGCGGCTGAATCGATGCTGGGATGGAACTGATGTACAGAAGCAATGAAGGAGGCAGATTATCACCGCTTCACTTGCTGCTGACTAGATTTGCTCTTATTTCGGGACAGTTAAAGATATATCCGTGAACCTCACTTGAGATTATGATGGGACACTGATCTGACTTCTATCATTTTAATGAATATGAAGTTGAGTTGTTAGGAGGCCTTTTTGGTAAGCTTTGTTATGGCGATTGTATGATACTGGGGTACTTCGCGAGGTTTTAGGTCACTTCGGTTTTTAGGCAAGGAGGTTGTTCCGATGCGTGTTGGAATAAGTGTTTTAAAATGAGAATGAAGGTAGCTTCAACGAAATCCGAATGAAATGCTAACGTGAGGTCAACAGAAGAAAAGATGGTAGCAAGTATGCCACGCATTCTTGCTGGATAATATCAATTCGCAATATATCTAGCTGTGCAAGTTCCATGTGCCTCAGAGGCTTGCCTTCCCCTGAGACTCAAATGGAAGAAGAGCTACCAGAAGACCAGCAAGGAAAAAGAGAGCGCCGCTAGTATATACTGGAACAGCTGTGTGGAGATTTGCAAACATGGCGATGATTGGCTAGAACGTGTCAGCTGTATTCCTCCGAACGAAAAGATAGAACTTACAGCCATGATGCCAAAGATTCGGTTCGATGTTGCTGTCAATGCATTTCCAGTCCCTCTGTCCTTCGTCGGAAATATTTCCGGCGTGTAAGCGTACAGCACAGAATACATTATATTGCCAGCAAAATTAAATCCACAATTCCATCCAAGGAGCGCCCCAGACGTTTGTGCCGATGTTGAGCCGTATAAGAAGCCTCCTGTCATCAAGGTAGAGAGGCAAAGTGTCCCCTTTCTGCCAAGGCGAGGCACTTCGACAAGATATCCACCTAGAAGAGCTCCAGGAATGCCAACCGCAGCCACCACCAAAGCATCCCGATATGTAACGTATGTTGATCCATCGCCAAATTTCACGCCTCGCAGGGATTGCAAGTAAGGAAGGAAGTTGTTATACAGAGGGTATCCAAGACCGATTAGTGCCCAAATTGTCATGATCAGACCTGTCGAGAAAGCGAGCTTTCGGGTGGCAAAGAGCGCTCGGACGTGGGAGAGGTCTAGCATCTCTAATTTTCGTTTCAGGACTGCTCGTGTGTCGGTTTGCTGGCGCATTCCTTGGGGCTCGCAGGATTTGAGATCTTCGATTGTGACTGCGCGAGATCAGAAAATGAACCCCAAGAGGAGAGGAAATCACTTACGAGTTGAGGTCTTTCCATTCCTCCTCGCGACTTCATGCACGACCTTGACAGCTTGCTCGTCCAAACCTTTCCCCATCAGATACTTGGGGGATTCATACACAGTGAAGAACAAGAAACGAATAACAAATTCGACCATTGAAATTCCTCCCATCACGATAGTAAAGTACCTCCAACCCATATTAGCCCCACGGGTACAGTCCTCGTCTGTTTGGCAGGTGCGATAACCCAGAAGCGGCCAAGCAATCAATGTCGCCACCACTTGAGCAATCGCCCAGTCGATCGAGAGAACCGTCAATAAATATTGGTGTGAACCTGGCAGAAATTCTAGGAAAACGGCTGAATCCACGGGCAAATTTCCGCCAACACCAAAGCTCCAGAGTGCTGAAAAGAGGCAAATGGCTTCGAAAGTAGGAGAGGTGAATGCAAGTAGTCCAAAAACGCCAGTGACAAGTAGTGTGAGGTTGAAAGCCAGCTTTCGTCCGAAGATATCACATCCAAAACCCCAGAACATGGCTCCAGCCAGGAGACCAATGTTCTGGGCGAGGGAAAGAATGGGAGGGCGTGAGGGCTTGAATTCATTTGCTACTGGGGTCACTGTCCAAAGTCAGCTGCGATTCTCAAGGGTTAAACGGCGTACGAACAAATCAGAGATGTAACGATTGGCCAGAGGTTATCGTTGGCCCAACCAAAACCAACAACAATGAAGAGTTGCCATTGGTACCAGCCCATGCCAATTTCTTGAATCTCGAAAATGTTAGCTCATACGTCACGTGTGATGAGAGGGGACGTACTGCAGCATTTAAGACTCTCGCCTTTGCCTCGTAGACAGGGTCTGTGGAAACTGTTCCCGTTTCTTGGATTCCAATGACAAGTCCTTCCGCTTGTGATATCCCATCTCTTCTATCATCACTCTGCTTCCTCGATGGACTTCCTGGCAATGAGTCCTCTCCCATTTTCGACGGCTCTCCGTTTATTGAACTCATCTCGTACCCATCCTCTGGATCGTGCTGTAGCAAATGCTGCGCCTCGGCTTCTCGAATGGTTGAAGTTGGCATGCTAAAGAAAGAGAATACGTATCGGTTTCGAAGCCCTGAGATCGCGTCATCTGTGTGCCGGATGACAGCTTCGCGTCTAGGCCTGTTCTCGTTAAGTGCTGTGCTGCGATGGTGTATCCGTGGTTGAGCTCTCCGGAACTTGCCCTACATTCGCATGTCCAGAAATTGCGCTATAGAAGAGGATTGTTCATAATCTGCCTATCAAGCAAAGGAGAGAGAAAAGTGAAGGACGCCAAAATCAAATGTGCCGCCCCATCATATCCTTACAAGTATTTTAAGCTTACATAAAGTAGAGAAAGAAAGTGAAGGTTAGATGTCGTCGAGAATGAGAATGTGGGGACGATCTTCAGCGCTAAAGTTAGCGAGCGGCCGCTCGTTTAGCGCCTTACCTGGCTGTTGCGGCTGATCTTCAGGGCTCCATTCAACCTCCAACATCAACCTGCTCTTCGACCTCAATCCGATGCCAGACTTCCACCAGACCCTCGCGCGTGGTCTGTCTTGACTTCTCGAAATAGCTTGAGTTCTGCGGTCGAGAATGTGGGAGGCTGTGACTACAGACAGGTGGAGGATCCGCATCCTTGGACGACCATCCCATATTTGCCTCAAGCCTCCACCCCACCCGAGAGCACAAAAACACACGTCGTTGCTCGGGGTAGTTGCTTGAAATCAACGAGCTAGAGAAATCTGCCATTGGTTTACGGATGCACTCAGCCTCGCTCTTTCCATGCAAGTTGCAGCAACACCGTCCGTCCTTATGCATAGTCGAGCAGAGTACCCAGAAAATCGTCCCCCGATCTTAGTCCCATCTCCTCGCCGATATACGAATCTCTTCAGACATACAAGCACACAATGTAAGCTGGGATAGGCTTATGGGAGGCCACACTGCCGCGCAGTATTAGAGTGGGAGATATAATTGGAGGGATACACCTCTGCGCGTTCACTGTCCATGATCGCTTGATGCTCTATCCATCCCAAAATTCGGTCATACAGTTGGAGAAGGTCCAGAAAGCAGAGCTCTGTTACAAGGCTAGCAGTCTCTTGCCGTTTTCAATGTTGCCTTGCTTTACTCCTTCGTCTCTGTCCGTCCCGTACACGTATCGCAATCGCTCGTCAAGTGCACGGATTATGTAGTCACAAAAGTCTCCAGTGTCCGAGAATACGCTGGCCTTCGCATTCGTTTGAGACCCGAGAAGTTAAACTAGCCCATGTAACTGCAGAACACCAATGCAAGCTTTCGGCGATAAGCTATGGATTTTTAGATGGGCCTACGGTCCTAAGACGATGAAAACGGCGTGGCGTGAGTCCAGATGCTTTCTATTCCTCCGATGGATGTCTTACGTGCGTAGGCGAGGTCGCCCTAGGGATTGTGCTCTACGGCCGTACTTCTCCCTTCCCTAAACGCGCGATCCCCACCAGGTCTAGCTCTGCTTTATGATTGGAAGTTGTCGTTCCCCGCACGATGAATGCAGCAAGCGTTTCGCATTCGCAAATTGTAAAAGGAATATCCGGTGTGTGGCCATGCAAACGCACAGCTATCAATTACCCGCGCCGTCTCTATGCGCTGCGACTCGGCCGGAATTTTTTAGTATAGATGTTTGCTTCTGCTGTTTCACTTCTTTGCCGTATCCGTCAAATGATATCTCGATCTCGAATCATTATTTTCGATATTATTGCATTGTGCCTTGATGGAAAAGGAACTCGAAGCCGGTAGCCCTCCCAGCGGTGGTATGCACACCGTTGAGGCGGACGTTGAAGTCCCCAGAATACCAAATCATACTGAGATTCCTGTACTTCCAACATGGCGTCTTGTATGTCTTTGTATCAGGTGAGTCGAGAATTTCAGCAGTTTTTGATTGAACTAACAATACCGTTCCCAGTGTCTCCTTTGGGTTGTTCTTATCGCTCATAGATACAACAATCGTTGCGACTGCCCTTTACACCATTGGCGTTGATCTAAAATCGCTGGGTTCGATCAATTGGGTAGCGCTGGCATATACGCTCAGCTATCTTGGATGCGCCGTCATATTTGCTCGAATTGCAGACATTTTTGGGAGGAGAAATGCATATATCGCTGCATTCTTGATTTTCTTTACCTTCTCTCTCGGGTGCGGATTTTCAACCTCACTCACGCAGCTTATTGCGTGCCGGACGCTACAAGGGGTTGGAGGCTCGGGTCTCTACTCTCTCACTTTCGTCATTCTTCCCGAGATCAGCCCACCGAATATGATACAAGCAATTGGCGCGATCGCAGGAGCTGTGGTTGCTATGGCTGGTGTTTTGGGGCCAGTGCTTGGAGGATTGATTACTCATTACACAACGTGGAAGTGGATCTTTTGGATCAAGCAAGCTATCCTTACGCCTTGTTGTGGCTGTTGCTAATCCTCGTAGTGCCCCAATCGGCATCGGCCCTCTTATATTGTTCATTATTGCCTGGCCCAAGCCTAACCAACTACGTCCTGCACGACGTCGACCGCTTAAAGAGCTTGACATAGTTGGTGCTACCCTGATCATCGCAGCATCGGTGCTCATCGTTTTCTCCTTCCAGAATGCGGGACTCAAGTCGGACGCATGGAAGCAGGCCATTTTCATTGCCCCTATCCTCGTTGGATGCTTATGTGCAGCCGGTCTGGTTGGATGGGAGTATTTTGTCGCCCACTCCTGGGAAGGGAAATTTGCCACAATGTTTCCTCTACGATTGATGAAGCGGCGTGTGTACATGGGATGTGTTGCCACGGCTCTGCTAGGTGGCTTCCCCTACTTCGTCGTCATCTACGCCCTTCCCCTGCGATTGCAGGTAGTGAACAAGAAAAGCGCCCTTCTAGCTGGTGTCTCTTTGCTGCCTATGCTAGGAGCAGTGGCGGTTGCTAGCGCTTCCGGTGGTGCTATTCACAAGACGAGAGAGCGGATCTTTGTCACTTTGCTAGCTGGCTCTCTATTCACACTTGTTGGATCAGCATGTCTCTCTACCCTCGACAACACCGTTGCTGTCCCCGCGAAAATGTATGGCTTCGAGGTCTTCATGGGCTTAGGTTTTGGGCTTATGGTCTCGACCGTTTCACTCGGGGCAATGATTGAAGCCGACGCACGCGACAAGAGTGAGCTTTCTCCTTCCAAAATTGCAACTCAATTGCTGACAATTATAGCTGTTGCCCAAGGGGTCATAGCTCAAGCCCGCGTCTTCGGCGGTAGCATTGGAATCGCATCTTCAACAGCAATTCTTGGGGTCATGCAGCGATCCGAACTCTCAGGCATCGTAACGCCCGAGCAACTATCAACACTTCAAACTTCAGCGAAAACAATGACACCCGCTCAGTTGCATGCTGTCAGGCAGGCATATTCAGATTCCTTTAGTGAAGTGATGAAAGTTTGTGCTGCGGTTTCTGCAGCATGTGCTGTGGCTTGCGCGTTGGCGTATAGGCGGCATGGGGTGGATCTGCAGGCTAGAAGGGAGGAGCAGATGAGAGAAGAGGACGAGATAGTTCGGGTTGCTCCTCAGTCGAAAGAAACCTCGTGATATACGTCGTTTTACTACTTTCCAAGGGGATTAATCATTGCATAGCGTAGGCGTTTCGCGGTTAATTCAGCATGTTCAGTATTTGCTTCGATATGAACCCCTCACTAACCACCTGTGGCTGGCTTTCAGCGATTTCCCAATAATCGAACCACCGAACCAGCAAATGTCAGCCTCATGAGGTGTTACGATATATAAAGTCTTCTATTTAATTTACAAACGCGATTCTGGAAGTCCTGCTTGCGTAGGTAAATTCAGAGATGAAATTTCCATCGATTTTACCTCGAACATATTCCCAATCCAGTCCGCAATCATCGCCACCATCTCTTTCGTACAGCTATGTCCCGTATTTTCTTGTACAAATAACTCTATATTTGCCTCTTCGGCATTCGCAGCCACTTCCTCCCGTCTCTTCTCTAGCCACTTCTCCGTAAAATAAGTCGGAACCAACGGATCCTGCTTTCCATTGCACGCAAGTAGTGGCACATCCGCCGGAAAGCCCTCATAGACCATGCTATCACTGTGTTGAACTATTTTCGCAAGTGCTTTCGGCCATCTCCTTCTTTGCTCTTTCGTCATCACGGCGTCAAGCCTCTCGTAGCTCACGGAACCAAGTTCTGATACTGATGTTCCTAAAGCAGAAGCGTCCAGGCCTAGCCTGCTGAGAAGAAGAGACCCGATCGTCGGACAGCCAACAACGATTGCAAAGCCTTGGATTTGGTTTGGCGAAAGGAGAGAAGCTAATCGGTAGGCTGTGTGTCCTCCTAGGGAGACGCCGAGCAAGATATTGTGGAACTGTGTGAATTGAGGAAAGTACGTTGGTAGGTAGTCGAGGATGAGTTTAAAATCTTGTGCTGAAGCTGAGATCGTGGAGAGAAGATCCATTCTATTAACGAAGTCAGTCCTTCGTTCAAGTCATATTGGGGATAGAATGGGACAATGCACTCACGCATGATTCTCGTTCCCATCCCGCCACGTGAGATTGGCGTTTCTGCTAACCTCCCGCTCACCGTGATTCCTCATATCCATTGTAACGGCAATCAGCTCTCTCTTTTTCTTTCTTCCATCGGTTCTATATTGATGTAGAACTTCATGGGCAATAGCTTCCGTGACCAAATAAGTTCGCGTGCGCATGTGTGCCAGGTATAGGACCCCTATTTCCACACCAGAAGCTTGCTCCAGCTCATCGAGTCCATAGATATATATTTTCACGCCCCCGATTACGAGTTCATGTTTGCTGGAAAGTGGCGTGGTTGCTGGTAGTGAGAATCTTGGCTCCATTTTCTTGCCAAAGAAGTCGAAGAGTTTGAGCAGGGTGTTGATGCCAAAGCCCCAAGAAACCATTTCAGTTAGAGAACACAGAATAGTTGTTGTAGTATCATAGATATTGCCGTCCCATGTGACCTTCTAGATGTAGACATCCGAAAATGGGATGGCTTGCGATGGATCTCCTGGCATGCTGGCGTCGGTACTTTCGGCAAATTTCTACAACCGCCCTACTTTTGCGAAGTTTACCGAACCAGAAGAAGATCATGTATGGAACTTCCCATGCATGGTCATCTCCGCATGACTTGCGGGAAAATGATCAATACCATTGTGGGACGAAGGCTGGAACGTGGAATAGTTGAATTTTCTACAAGTGGTCGATCCAATGAGTTCAGCATTTGTAGCAGCGACGAATGTAGAAAACAAAAAAACAACTCACACAATTAAAGTGCAAGGTTTAAAAATTAGTCCATTTTATATTCCTGATTTTCTTTCAAAAACAATATAATTAATACTTTTTCCTCAAACTTTGTGGCTTTGTACTCCATATTCTACTTTTCAAAGTACCTCCTCAAGAGTCTCCAAAATGCTGAGTGGGTGAGCCTCAAAAAAACTCAAAATAATAGGCGTAGCATTGTAATTTGCAACATGATGCCCAACCACAGTATTATCAGCGTTCGGTTTGGTGCTTGGCCAATCGTGACCAATATTCGACTCATAAATGAGCTCCACCAGGCCAGTTTCTATCCCGGATCCAAATGCATAACGCGTCGTATTGATTGCCAGTGGCGTAGACACATTCTTATCACCCAAACCGTCTCTGAGGGCCCATTCTTGGATAAAATGGGGAATGGCAGGGAGACATTCGTTCTTGCGTACACCTCCAAGGTAAGCAATTGTTGTGTCGTTTCCGCCATGGAGCGTAAGGAACGGAATATCTGTCCTTGATGCAGCACACGGAATGTCGACTGTGAAAGGAGAACATGTCGTTGCATTGATGTAGTATGCTCCCGAAACTGGAGCAAAAGCCGCGATTCGCTTTGAGAGCACAGAGTCGCACGCAAGAACGTTGCAGAATCCAGCCCCATCTGATTTCCCTGTTGAGGTGATACGACTGGGGTTGATGCAGTATAGACTCTCGATTTCATTGAGAATGTCTGCTGTGAATTGGACATCATTTCTAGCACCGATTGCAGGGACACCTTGCCAAGTATCCTTTGAAGTATCAATACCTATGAAGCCGACCCTGGATCTTCTGGAGTAACTTACATTAATGCCTTGAGGATATACAACCATCGATACAGTGTTGAACTCGGGGCTCGTTAATTGATCCAATTGTAATTGGTCCAATGCCGTTCTGACGCCTCCATGATAAGAGAGGATGAGTGGTGTTGGAATAAATGAGTTATATGTTGGCGGAATAAATACGAGATAGCTTCTTTGGAATCCACCACTTGATATCGAAACGTTGGTGGTGCTTCCAAGAGCTTGTCCATGGGGCAAAGCTTTCCCGCACCCCGTAAGTGGTGGAACGAAAATACTTCGAGAGGTCGGATGCGCTTGGGTTCTATGCAAACAGGCAACAGTAAGGAAAATTAGGATCAACTGGATTCGGAACATCTTGGACAGTAATGAAGGACGATCATAAAACAATTAAAAGCAGGAATGCATGAAAGAAGGATTATATTGGGACCCGAGCTTGTATATAAACGGTGAAATCCTTTACGAGAGCTGCCATCGGGAGACTTCCCGTCAGATTACAATTTGAACGTGAATACCATGGATACCGAGGGCATAAGCAGTAGGGCCACTGCAAGTGTAAAAGACTGCGCCTCTTCTGTAGGTACCCCAGATCCCCGCATCGACCCGGTGACCTGGCTAGTGAACCTGCAAGGGTTTCACTTGAAGGTGGGCTCGGCAATACGAATTGCAGTTCATGTTCATTTCGGGCGATTCGGCAATTTCCATCATTTTTATGAACGATAATAGGCCGAAGATAGACTCGGTATAAATTTAATCAGGTGATCTGGCTTGAGGGACAACTCAACACGATTTTGAGGGTTTCTTTGTCGCCTGAAACCAGTCATGACAATCCTGTTTCAAAGAAAGGTCACAAGGACCGCAAAGATACTGCTCTGGGTTCAACTGTACCTAACTATTTCAGGGCCATAGAGCATAGCAAACAAAGCGTGCAATAAGCCATGAAAACAAGTTTTGAGAGTCAAGTGGATGAATTAAATTGAATTTCCAAGCCAATATCGATTCAGTATTAACCAGGTTTTAGGACCTCAATCAACCACATATGAAACCATCCAATTGCACTCGCCAGCGCCTGTCAATCCTCTACAGCACATATCTGAAGTCCTCATTCTGCATATCTGACAGATCTTCATCAATGCTATGCAGTCGACGAGGTTCTCCAGTCAATCGGTCCCTCTTAGCATTCTCGCGACGCAGCATGAAGTACGTTATGGCGGCAATTACCACCACTAAACACAAGCAAATGCAGCTGCCAACAAATCCTGCGTGATACAATGGCCCAGGGGATGCCCCAAAGATCTCCGGACCAATCACGTTGCCTACACAGTAGCCTACAAAAGTAGTAGCACTAATAGTTGCTTTCTCTGCTTAGAGTTAGCATGTTTTTTATAAAGAGCACAGAGATTGCACTTACTTGTGTGTCCCGCGACATTTGAAGCAGCCAAAGAGACCGCAAGACCGCCCGCTGCAACTTGAACAGCCATGAGAAAAATGCCTGCAAACAAAAGTCCTCTGTCGCTTCGAGGCCCAACCCAGCAAATGATTGTCCCGGCAATGGAAATTAGAGCGTAAATCATGATCACAAAATAGCGAATGTTAGTGAGCTTGCGTGTGACGTAACCTCCTACAAGGATGCTTATTGCAGTGATTGCTCCTATAGGACAGGTTAAGGCCAAGGAGTCAAAATGGCTGATGCAACGAGTAAGCTGGTGACTCTCCTTATTCACAAGATATCTAAATATTATTGCTTACCTGAAACCGAACCCGTTGATAACAATAGTTCCGAAGGTACCAATTGCACCTGAAGGAACACCGGTGAGCAGAATGATTAATGTGCAGCTGTAAAGCTTGAAATCTCGGAACGCTTCGAAGAATTGGGCTTTGTTGAACGTATGACTAATTGTTCCAGCATTGTTACGTTCAAGACGGCGAATGGCAATTGCTCTCTCCTCCTCCGTCAAGCCTTTCGTAGTCAAGGGGCTATCCGGAAGGCAGAAGAAGAGAACTAAGGACCACACAACAGTGACAGCTCCGAGGACGAGGAAGAGCGGTTTCCAGCTAGCAAGCGAGCTGTGAATTTGACCAAGTCCATAATTGATGAGTGGTGAAATAGTGGTGGCAACGCCTACACAACTATACCAAAGACCGGTTCGTAGCGCTTGTTCTTCTCGTGTCCACCAGAAAGTAACCAGGACAGTGAAGGCTGGAGCAACAGCAGATTCGAGGAACCCCAGGAAAAAGCGATTGACCATGATGCCTGCATAGTTATAGCATCCAGCAGTAGAAAGCACGACCTTGAAAATTTTAGCATCGCAATTTCCGTGAAGCAACGGCTAGGAATCTCCGGGAAGTGCCTTCTAAAGGAAATACAATAGGAGCAGTGTTACTTACCGCGCCCCAGAAGAAAGTCGCCAATGCCAGGACCCGAGACGTCGAGTAGCGTTGAGATAGGTACATCATCGGATATGTTCCGCAAAGGTAGCCAATGTAGAATATCATTGATGCGTCAGAGTATTTCTTATTGTTCGTGATAGCAGCTCCTGTTTTTGAGTAGCCGGTGATTGTTGTAAGGCCTAAATCGGTGTTGAAGCCAAATTGTGTCGCAGCACTCATGATGCCCTTGTCATAACTTTGCAACGTATATGTTACCATCATAAGAGGCACAATCCTGTTGTTAGGAATCAGTTTGGGAACCGATTATCAGTTGGAAAGAAGACTGCCACTCACCAGAAGTCAAGCTTCCGGACAAGGCGCTTTTCAGCTGCATAGTCGATGATTTCTTCGTCGTGCTTGGCTCCATCGAGGTCTTCCGCTTTTTCAACCTCTTCCAGCCTTTTCTTCTCTGTAGTCTCTTGTGAGGCCAGTCCTCTGTTGATATTATCGAGATCCATTTGAAGGATGAAGAAGTATACCGCTAGTGTTTTTGTGGCGAAGATTTCCGGAGTCGTGACTGTGGGTTAGCGATGAGGGAGACCGAATGCCTTTATCGAATTCTTTCGGGATGCTCACGCTCCACGCTTCCCCGGGTCATCTTATTATCGGGCTAGCTTCTCCGCAAAATCGACCAAAGGCCCAAGGGCCGTCAATTCCCCATGAGTACCAAGCTGTGCTCAAATGCCTGATAAGTCCCACTATTATAGTCGCATGCATCCAAGCCCTTGTAGATGCATGTAAGCACAGGTGAGCAGCAAGGAAGTGGTGAGGGAAGGATGTTCCCACACGAGAAGGGTCGCTCTTTTGCTGCAAGCCGATTGGCTATGGCCCCCCTTTTCTCCTTTGACCGAAATAGCCGAGGTTAGTCATTTCGGCAAACATAAGGACCCCCATCGCCGCCCGGCAATTTCGGTCAGATTCAACATCAGCAATTCGGGACGCACGCGGCGCGTTGAAGAACGCCTTCGAATATTCTTTTGTTAATTCTGGTCACGACGGGGAAACTTGCGGGGAAGTGGAGAATGTAACACTACCCCAGCCCTGCCAATACCATGATAAAGAGGAGCTTTCCTTCTTCTTTACCGCGGCAAATTTCTTCCTCTCGTTTTGCCATCATACTCCATGGCGAGCATTAGTGGATCTATTACCATGCCAAATTTTGGGTCAGAAAGTGGCAGTCCCGGCAAGAGTACATCACGCATTCGCTCGCGGGTTGCTTGTCGTGGATGCAATCAGCGTAAGGTACGCTGTGACGTGACGCGGACGGGAAACCCGTGCTCGAATTGTCGACATGATGCAGCGACCTGTGAGGTATTGCCGCGAAAGAAGCATCGGTAAGTACACTTGATTTCATCAGTGTGTTACCGTTACCCAAACAAAATAGCTGACATTGCATTTGCTATTGCAGACCTCGCAGACCCCGAACAGTCCCTCAATCTTCACCACTCATAGCTCCTCCCGATTATCGCAGCCGGGAAAGCATACCTTCGCCAAAAACTTCAGCAACTCGCCCCTTTGATTTACCCGAAAACCAAGGAGGTGATTATGTAGACCACCGGCTAGGCAGTCTAGCGAACAGGCAATCATCTGTTCCTGAGAATGCCTTTGGAAGTCGTGAACCTGAAAACTCCTCAACCCCGTTTCCCCCCATTGATGCAGAGGAAGTACTGCCAGACGATAGCTCTCTGACTTATATCGGTTTGTAGTCCTGGTCAACTGAGTATATTTTACTGACTCTAAGCAGGAGACAGACGAGGGCCTCGTTTCTTTGTGTATGATATTTGTCATCCGGAGTCCCCTCAAGATGCGAGGCCGCACCTTGTCCCACGGCCAGCCGATACATCATGGAAACCTCACGAAGTGGAATACCTGCGCCATCAGGGAGCTTTTGATACACTACCAAATAGTGTATGCGACGATTTAATTCGATGTTACTTCCATCACGTTCACTTCTTTTTACCAATCGTCGATGTCGCTTCGTTCTTGAATGAGTATGAGAATAATGGCCGACAAAACATCAGTCTCTTGCTCTATTGGAGCATGCTTCTTGCTGCTGCAAATGTGGGTTGGTTTTCATAGTCCCTCAGCAGGATTGATTGTTAATTTTGCTATTCATTCAAGTTTGTGGAGCCAGATGTACTTCGAAAATCAGGATTTGAATCTCGGAAAGCAATGAAGACGGCGTTCTATGAGCGGGCTAAGGTAAGCATTCCCATCACATATGAATGGGCTACTGCTAAGAATAGTTAGTGTCTTTATGATTTAGATCACGGCACTGATAAGCTTGTGCTAATTCAATCCGTAATCCTCATGGGGTTCTGGTATACGGATCCACAAGATCACACCGGTGCATGGTACTGGATAGGAATCGCTATCACTTTATCCCAAGCGCTTGGTCTCCATCGATGTCCGCAAGGGAACAATCGCAACCAGCGATTCTCAGAGGTGCAACAACCTCTGATTCGTCGTATATGGTGGTCATGTTTGGTCAGAGATCGTTGGCTCTCGTTGGCTAAGGGTAGACCAATGAGAATCCACCATGATGATTGCGATGTGCCTTTACCTCGAGACGAGGACATAATCAACAACCTTGAGACTATCCCTCTTGATACCAAAAATAAATTCATCCCCATAGACTCGAAAGCGCTCGCAGGAATGTGGATCAACCTTGTCGAGATCAGCTCTTCTCTAGGGAAGATACTTCGTGTTCATTATCGTGTTAGTGGCTTGAAACCGACGATCGAGGATATTAATGCATCTTCCGAAGAGTTGCGCTCTCATAAGCCTCGGGAAGCTCATAGGGACAGTGCAAGTGAACTTCTGCTTCTCCATGGGTATCATGTGGAGCTGTTTTATGAGTAAGTATACACTCCTTGCAATATTTTACGTAAACTATTTCTAACACCACATTACCTAGAGCTACTGTTGCAGTCCTCTACCGTCCATACGTCTTGAGTGGGCCTTTACTCGTGCCCTCTGATGCGCACTCCTCATGGCAGAAAACGGCTTTGGATCAAGCACGAACAGCAGCATCAAACACCAACACTGTTCTGGAGAAGATCATTGAACTCAACTTGATCCACCTGCTCAAACCTATGATGTATGTAACTATCTGTCGCATTTTGTTATTCTCTATTCAGAGCTAACTCTACGCTTCTCCGTACAGGATCACTTCTTTCATACCCGCAATGCAAATTCATCTTTTTGATTGCAAATCTTCAGTTCCAATACGCCGTGGTCTTGGCAAAAATAAGCTCAATCTATGCATGCTTGTTCTTGCACAGCTTCGCAATACTTATTGGAGCGCTAGTGTTATCTATAGGCTTTTTGAAAGGGCTCAGATTATGCTCGATAAAGCCAAATCCACTTCCGAATCCAGCACTGAAGGTGATGCGGGAAATATCACTCAGCAAACTAGAACTTATTCTCGGAGCAAGGAACATGGTACTGCATATAAACTCCAGCAATCCCAGCAGGATATGCAGTACGGGCATGAGTTCAACAGACCAACTGAAGCAATTCCTGAGTCCACTCTTCAACTTGATAACCACAATGTATCAAGTGCATTTTGGCTGAATGAGTCCGGTTCTCCCTGTTTCAGTAATGTGGATCATTTGCTGAGTCCTGGGTTTTATGTCCCCGAAAATGTTTTTCAGCCTTTCTTTGGTGGTTATGAGAATGGAAACGGGATTGTGGACTCTTTTGATCAGTACAGTATACCAATGTCACTATAGAGACACTACTTTATACACAATTTACTTCCAAACATTTCAGTCTTCGACAACATACACGACCGCAATTCCCATTACTGGCTCAGGCTCTCCATGCTCATCCAACATCGGTTTGTGCTTGTCGAGGTCGTACTGTGCTTTCACAGTCCAGTCCTCACCTGCGCTTATTCTTCCCACATCAGAACACTCCGACATTCTTGTGATATGGCTCATTTCCATGTCATGCTTGTGGCCCTTGGAGTTACTCGTGATTCCATACTCCGCTTCACTGACGCAGACATCCTTTCCATCCTTTTGCAGGCGAAGCTTCACGCCTCCATCATGCAAATGGCTCACAACGTTCACGATTTGCCCATTCAGTGACGAGTTCCATGCTGGGCCACCGAGTTCGAATGACAACTGACCGGTCGGAACAGGTATTTCGGGGTGACAGCCGCCGATGTCCAACCAGACCGGGGTAGTTGTAGAGAATTCCTCTGGCAGATAAGGGATATACTCGTACGTGATGGTCAATGCCACTGTTTGCTCTTTCTTCTTTGTGTTCATGAGCTCGGTAGCCATATATATAGTATCTCCTTCGCCGAACCAATAACCTCTTTTCTCGGTTCTGAATAATGTTAGCAACTGACGTTAATCGGAGTGACCTGCATGTAATGAATGTATAAATTCAGTGAGAGAGAGCATACCCATTACCCGATAAATCCATGACCGACCGCTCGTTCCCGCTTGCAAAGAATCTCTGGCGTCTCATTGCTTTGTCGCAATTATGTACCGCCTGATTTGCCGTGTTAACCAGTACCGTGTGATGTAACCACATCTTTTCTTTCACACCTGCCTGTTTGCCGTCGAGAAATTCCAAACCTGCTTGCATCCACACTATTACACAATTTTCACATGGTGCTCTTGCATCACTGGTGATGAAGTTCTTCATTCCGTTATCGTGCCCGCTTCTGGGAACGGTGAAGGGCCCATAGCGTATCTTAACACGTTGAGATTGATACTCTGGAAAGAATTCCGGCTGTTGGTGCGATAAAACTATAGCTCCAATCAATCCTAGGCGCATTTGACCTGTGCAATATACCGAGCTTTTGCGGAGATAAAATGAGAAGAGCAACCGGACTCACAATCGAAAGGTCTCCTCCACCTGGATAATCGAACAAAGATCCCCACGAATGCGAGAACAGCAATTGTGCCTACAGAGAGGCGTATGTAACTTCTACGTCGAGCTGATTTCGAGCTGGCGACATGCGCCTCCAATTGCTCTGCATCGGCGGCAGCTTGAGCCTCAGCGTCGAGGAGAGGTTCTGAGCTGCCGGTATCGACGTCGTCCAGCCCATGATCTGGGTCATTTGAAGACATAAAGGTATTGTAAGTTCGACGAAAGTAAGGAACAATGTTAGCCATGGTTTTGATGAGACATGCGAAGCGGAAGCTGAAGATGTGGTCAAGAGATTTTAGGTTTCATTTACGCAGGGGTTGTTAAAGGCTGCCTAAAATTAAGCGAGGCCAATAGGGGAGAGCCTCGGACTTCGGTATCTACTGCCGCGTTGGCCATACGTCAGATTTGCGATAGGCTGTAATTAAATCAGCAAGATCCTAATGTTCTTATCTGGAGACAATTAGTACTACCGAAAATAAGTGGGCTCTTGATGTTGAGATTATCGGGCGTCTACAACCTTGCAAAGGTAAAAAGTACTCGAAGTATAAGTGGTATCACTCGATCAAACATTCCCCAGGTGCTTTGTTCTTTGATGATAGTAAACATATCCATTACCTTTGAAGAATTTTACTATGAACATAATTACCTCAACAGCTGAATCTCTTCAACCAAGTTTCGAGGCAATTCAAGTTCCATCAACGGCACATATTGCTGAGAGCCATGAACGTCACTCTCCATATAGCCTCCAGAACAGATAGCCTTTCCACCTCGAGTTCTGGGAATCGTCGCCTTGAACGCCATTGCAACATCGAAGAAACCGCACCAAACAATCTCCTCCTCAGCGACAGCGTAAAGGCGGGAAATCACCGCAGGACTGAGAACAGCTGATCGTTTGACCGCATTGTACACTTTTGGATCGTCGAACATGATATCGAGTGTGAGCTCATAGGGACCAGCATTCTTTGAGCGAATGATTTTTGCAATATCAATGAGAGTGCGGGGAGTTTGTTGAGATAATGATGTCGTGACCGGAGGCAAAAGTGCATGTTTTTCCTCAATGGGCTTTGTCACACCGTCCGTGAGACTTGTTGGTGATATTTTCAGGCCGCCAACTGCGTGTTTGTTGGTGAGAGTTCTTCCTTTACCAATCAAGTGCATCTTCCAATGGAACAGAGGTGTTGTAGATATGTTCCTAGTCGAGGCCTCCACAGCTCCTTCTTCCCCTTCAGACAGCGACATCAAATGGTAGATTGAAAATTCCGTGCACTCTCCTGCTTCGAGTTCAAATTTACCACCTATTCCCATCGCAAAATTACCGGAGGTTGCTTTTTGACCAGGGTAGGGACCGTGGGCACAAGCGATCCTGGCTGAGGAAGCCAAACTTGAAGCCACATCCTGAGACCTTGCCATTGTCTCGGCCACCACGAAGACCTCCCTTGGAGCTCGAAATATTGCTTCCTGATTCTTGTAACCTTCGCCGTAGACATGCCAATCCAGGTCCCAGGATTCCGTAACATGTTCGTGATTTTGTTGGACGTACTCTTTGACACTAGCCAGAAAGGTATGTATTTGAGGAATCAATATAGGATCTCGAAATGATCCAATCATTAAAGTACGAAAGCCAGTAACTCTGGCACCTTCTAACTTGACCGTGTACGGTATACCAATCGATCGTGAAGAGTTGAATGTTGATCCGCTTACTCGAACAGATATGCCATCATCTAGTTGCTCATACCTCGCTTTCGTGAGATCTAAGCACCCTCCGGGACCATACAATAGATCTGGACGGGACTTCTCGTAAAGTGAGTGTGCAGCAATGCTGAGAGGGATGCATTTTGCGACAGGATCTAAGGGCTTGATGTCGAATGTAGAATTCCTATAGATAGAAGCAATAGCTCCCCTGCCTTTGGGTGTAGCACAAAGTCCTCCGCACTCCATGATCTTGCCCATATGTGTGAAAGCACCGACTTGAGGGTTTTTAAGATCGTACAGCTGGCTGTTTCTCTCTTTCATTGCGGCAAAAGCACAGAATGCCACGTATGGAGATGGATCGTAAGCTCTACCACCAATGATGATGTCGAAATCGGGATTTGCAGACATGGCTTGGATGAATGGTTCCGGACCCATCTGAGCAACAATTGTTGGTGTTTGTTCCACGGCAACTTCGGTCAGAGGTGGAACTGATTTGCCACATCCTGTAACCATGCCATCGACGAGTCTTTGCAGCACTAGATCTTTGCTGACATCTGCATAGATTGCAACAATTTTGAGACTCACGGCACTGGAAGACTGTCAACAATTCTTTCAGAGTAGAAATCGAAAACTCCACATACCCATTTTCTGTCTCGCTTGATATCTCGCGAATAATCTGAAGCATCTCATCAACGTGTCTGTCGCTGCCATCACCACCAGCAGAGGATATGAGAAGTGGAGCTCGGTATTTAATAACCAGGCGGAGCAGGGAATCAAGATCTCGTTTGTATGAAGACCTTGGGCAAGTCATGGAGCCAAGTGCTAGCTTCGAAGGACCAGAGTCGGTTGACCCCGAGTCCAAGATTAAAGCTGTTGGTGTAGACGTCCGAGACAAATCTTCGAGTGCTGCGGCTGTCATGGCTTCGGGTATACCATACCCAAGCATTCCGTTGGGTGTAACGATTTGACATAATGGCTCTGAATCTACCTCTTCTGGGCTCCAAGAGGCATTCTGAATAGATGGGATTGCCATTTTGCTTGAAATTTTATTGTAACTTGAAAGAGCGGGAAGGTTCACAATATACGTGTGGAGAGTAACAGCTTTCGTTCTAATGAAATCGTGGGAGAATAGAAAATCTGAATCCATCTCTTCTATATGCCGCGCACTAAATACCTAGAGACACAGGATTGCGTCATCTCATTCCCGTACATGGCCCACTATTACTGTTTCTTGAGTGCTTGTTCGTGGTCGATACTCCGCCTTTGGGTGATGTTGCATTTGCGATCTCGGCAAGTTGAGCGACATCGCTCTAGGATTTGAGAAATTCAGGGATTCATCGGCGATTTATGAACCGAAAAATTGCCATGTGTATCATATGAAGTACCACGTCTTTTATAGAGCTGTGCTGCTAACGATCAGTTCCTCAATCGCCCAACGTCTGTAGAAAAATCCACCATGCCTCGGAACTACACGAGTGTCCTAACCGTAGAAGAAACAGGAGAAGCGTATGGTTTTAAAACCATAAATATACAGCTATTATCCAAAGTACGCTAACTAATACTTAGTATTAGGAATATCCTTTGGAGACAATACGGTCAATCATGTTAGAAATTAAAAAATATTGAAGCAAGCTTCACGAAACCCATTTCTTAAATCCGAAAAGAAAGAACTTTAAACCTCCTGAGATGATACAATGTACTTCGTATACTTGCTGTTAGAACGCAATGCTAGAGGCCTTCTAGCTTTTCAGTGAGCTGCACTATCAAATCCATCTGCCTCACCGACAAGAGAACCTGCAAAAATTTTCGCTCGAGACCTTGAACATGATCTCCCCATTATGGGCCTCTGATTGGTTGTTTTAATCTCGACCAGACCCTGAGTTGCCCCACATCTCAAACACGACGATCAATCCGACTTCCCATCTTAGCGATAACCCAATGCCCAATTCTAGGAAATAGCCCACACCGAAACTCGGACCAATTTATGACTGGAGCTCAGAGAGTGAAGGTCTGTACGTCTTGACTAGACACCTAGGTGGTACGCCTAGTCATTCCTCGAGCCAGGCTAATTACTTTGTAGCACGATGTCTGCTCAGCGCAAAACGTCAGCATGTGTGAACTGCCGCCAGATGAAGGTTCGTTGATTGGAGATGCTCTTCCCGTACATCTCCTTCATTTATTGCAGTTATTTGACTAAGCTTGGCATGGCAGCTAAAATGCGACGCACAAACACGCTTCCCAGCACCCTGCACACGATGTGCAAAACAGAAGCTTCGTTGTTCTATCGACCACTCCTTCAAGAGAACGCCCAGACGACAGTAAGTATTATCTCTTGGTATTACTGGGCCATACTGATGCTTTACAGGCAGATTACGGCTATGGAGAAAGAACTCCAGGAGATAAAAGCTTCGATGGCTGCCAGATCTGATAATTTAAATCGCGGTGAAGGTTCATCAGCGTCAATTGCTGGAACTCCCTCGCTGGGGGGGATTTCTTCTACTTCGTCCGAGTCGCCGCAAAAGACTATCTTTCAGGATCCGGATTGGAGTTTCACAACACAACGCATTGACGAGGTTGAGCTTCAACCAGTAGCCATTGCAGAGCTTCTTCAGCGGTATCCACTCCCCAGTTTGTGACAGAACTTGTTAGACAAAATGTTGATCAGAATGTAGATATTACACTGAATACCATCCTATCTTTCCAATAATTCCCGATCTCGCCTCCTTTGCAAGACAGTACAGCACCTGCGAACTACTGTTCTGGACAATCATTGCCATCTCGAGTAGATATTCAGAGCAATATGCAAATCTTTATCTACAACTTAAAATTCCTCTCCAACGTCTAGCTACCGATATTAGCAAATTCGCCAATGAGCCACTCTCAGTTGTTCAAGCTTTACTTCTGATCTGCTGGTGGCCTTTCCCTTTCGCTGCCACGAAAGAGGATCCGTCTTGGATTTATTGCGGGCTTGCTACTCATCTCGCATTGCAGCATGGAATGCATCGCCCCCATAATATCTCCGATTTTTGCTACCAGAAGACAATGGAAAAAGACGAGCTTGTGTCGTGGCGAAGGACATGGC
Source organism: Stipitochalara longipes BDJ (assembly GCA_009732865.1). NCBI lineage: Eukaryota > Fungi > Ascomycota > Leotiomycetes > Helotiales > Hamatocanthoscyphaceae > Stipitochalara > Stipitochalara longipes. Next base: position 2,943,953 of record ML769334.1, on the reverse strand, counting down.
TGGGATGCTTCATTACAAACCAAATGTATGTCTTACAAATCCATCTGACACTTAGCCAACTTAACTATCGTAGCCTAAGCAGCCATTTGGGTGTCCCCTCAACCATTCCAATCACTCGAAGCATACTCGAAGTACTTGGTATGCGGCCATCATGGCTACCTCCTATCCTGGAGCAATACTTGAAGGTTGCATACCATAATCATCAAGCTTCTGGCACATTGGGAAATGATTATATGACAGAATCAGGCTTACACCCAGATTCATTTACAGTGATACAAATATTTGATACGCGATTCAAAGAATTGGAACTGCAGACACAATCGGAAGCATCCGCTATTACTGAGATCACAATTTTGAAAGCGAAGTTGCAACTGTATTCATTCGCATTCAATCCAAGTACTGTTCTACAACCCTTGGAACCTGTAATCGCTCTTAGAAGAAGAGAGATCTTCACAGAAGCGGCTTCGTGCGCAATTAAGCTCATTGACGTTGCGTCGACCGTTCCCAGAGAGGTGGCACTCTGGAACTCCAACGTCCGCTTATCAATTGGCTACGCTGTTTTCTTTCTGCTCGCGCTATCAACAACCTCCGGGTATCAACCTACGAACGAGCTTTCCTTGCGAAACTCCATCAGTCAAGCGTGGAACCTCTTTCGAGGAAGTTCGACAACGGAATACGATAACGAGGCCCGGCAGGCTTCCATCATTGAGTACATGAGTCGGCGTAGCAAGGAGAGAAGGAATGAAGAGTCCACTTTAATAGTTGAGTCTCGAATGGCAGCAAACATCACCTATGACATTGCTTGGCGGGCGAAAGAACGGTTTAGTCAGAGCATTAGGGATGCACGCCCCTCGGACTATACCACTGCCGCTGCAATCGAGGAATTCTTTGAAATGAATCTGAACTTTCAGCTGGATATTACTTCATTGGGTGGCGAAGATGCGAGTTGGAATTCCTTTTTTTAATTTGTTAATGCTCCTCCAATGAATAACCTCTCTCAAACCTAATAACACTGGGAAGTGAGCTTGGTGCTGGCAATTAGTAGAAAAATTGCTTGGGACAAAAGACACAGGCACAAAATACAAGCACAAGATGAAGAAAATACTTAGAACTTGCCAAATGATTCCATCTCATCGTCTTCCCCGACCTTTCAAGTCGTGTGCGTTGTTCTCTCGCATCCCACAGCACGCAAACCACCCCACCATTACCCAAGCCGTCTGCTACAATTCTAACCTCCCCAGTCTTTTCCCTTTCAATGTCTCTCCCCAGAATACCAACCCATCCGTCATTCTGAACGGCAACAGCAACTAGATCCCCTTTTATGTTCAAAGAGGAATGACGAGGAAAGCTACCGCCAGCGGGACCAATGTTCACCAACCTAACTCTACAATCGATTAGTGAAATCTCAAAATCGGAATTGAGTCCTAAATTCTCTCTGCGCCGGGTTTAATTGGCGATGAAATGTTGAATCTGCCGTCACTTCGAATCGTTATTTCGAATTGTCGCGAGAAGGAATTGCTGAACGGGGTATAACTATGATCACCTTCAGCTTCATGGTCAAAAGTAGGCGGGGAAGTGTTTGTAAACATCCAAAACTTAAATTTGACCCACTGAAATCTGCAACTCAATGGACGTGATCGCTTTCTCTAGTTGCAGAACAATGGCAATATTTTCCATTGCAAGATTTATTTCTGATGCTTGATTGAATTTCAAGTCTTGCAGGTCTGAGTAGTCAGTACGAGAGCACACTAATGTAATTAGTATTGGAAATTTCGTTTATAACATAATGGTGAATACTTAATGTTTGGTCCTTGCAAATACACCATGACGTGATCCTGATCCAGGGCTGAGCTGGATGAGAGGAATCGCTATTGAATGGTTCAATGTTCCACGTCGTATGAGATTTAAGATATTCGCATTGCGTTTGCCTCCAGATCTAGAACACCTATGCACCTCCCTGTAGTATCCATGGTGATTTCATGTGGTATAGCTTGGGTTTGCACCGGAGCTGTTTCAGGCTTGACAAATGTTGGTTTAGAACTTTGGAGCACTCTGAGATTGGCAAGATGACTGATATCGCACGCCTCAAGGAAGCCCGGCACGCTGAGTCCATATAAATTAGTATTCACTATGGGCCTTTTGACTTTGATAACCTTACTAGTATTCTACTCCGAGGTCTTGCTTGCTACTGTATATCGCCGCGTGCACAAAGCCGATTGGGATTGAAATCCTGCTCAATAGCAAAAGACTGCCGTTTGAAAAACTTTAAGACTATGTAGAGTACCTTCAATACTAGTAATTATCCAAGGTTCGGTGCAATAAATTACATCATTTTCCAGAACCAGAGTCAGCTAAAACAAATTTGGAGCGCAGGCTTTGGTTGAAGAGATTGTCTGTACATAACGCCCCTTCTTCATGCTACATTGAATCTCAAGACAAGTGATGCTACTGGCACAAGAAGAGACGTACAGCCTCACAATGTTTACGATTTGCTCGGGAGAATTAAGCAAGAACGGTTGAAGTCACTATTTGGCGTTTGTGGGTAGGGCTAAAGGTCTAGGTATAGTAAAATTTCATGATTCCTTCCATTCACGTATATTTTATGTCTCGAAGACAGACTAGTTATATCCTTGGCTAAACGTGATCGCTCAAAGAAGCAGCAATGGAGATGCATGTCCACGGCGGACGGACAATGTGTTCGAGACTAGTTGACCACAAAACAATTTGGGTAGATGCGCTCATGGCCAATCCAATACTAGACGATGATAGGTTACCAGGGTACAAGTTTCGTCGAACACCTATATGTATGATAATACGAAACCCGCTGCTATGATCGTAAGCCAGAGCGATAATCGCTCATATATTTCCCTAGACGCCACAACCTACCCCGCAAGACATCAATTCAGACTAAATATCACCACAGGTGGCATTCAAAATATGCCAGTAGTTCAGTCTTTAAATATAAGGTAAGTGATCATCTTACTTACTCCAGTATACCCACAGGTCAGGTTCTGTGTTCCATGTCTCAATTTTTTGCTTGGGAAAGTAGACTGTCACGAAAACGAATTCAGAGAAAGTCGAGACTGCGAACATCGAAATGGTCCACACAAAACTAGCTGACCATACCAAGTCTGCTAACTGTCTTACACAGCACGAGGAAATCAATCTGTTGATCTCTTCCCTGCCCATCGTGAAGTTTTCCTAGCCTCGATTACCAGTTTATAGCTCCGTAAAGATATTGAATGTTACGCTGAGGTTGTCGATTATGATCGCGGCGACGTCTCCAACGCCTATACTGCTGGACTGAGCAAATAATCTCAAATAACGCCTTCCCAGCTGAGCGCAGATATCTCGCTGTTTTATATTAGATATATTTCTCAATTTACCGGTAACTTTTCCAATAAAGTCTCAGACGACAATTTTGCCTACCAAAGTCCGCTTCCGTCTCTGAACCTGAGCAGTCGCCGCTCTAACCTGAGCCGAGCCCTAAGCCATAAGCACGCTAATGACCCTTCACTGATCCGTATTACAAAGCCAGATCCATCTATCCATTGACCCTATCTCCTTGCCACCACTCCTCGACATCACCAGTACTCGCAGCAGCCACCGAGTAAGAGCCACCTATACCAACTAGAGAGATGTACTATAATGGAGGTTCAGGTCATTAGCAAACCTTGCATTATGGAGCAAATATGCCGCCAGAGCTTGAGACAAGAGCATCTTCCTGCTTCGCATCGCGGGGAGGGATCGCAACAATCATGAATCGGTCCACCATAGCTGCCGCTTCACAGCCTACCTGACCCCATCCCATCCGGAAAATTGTTCCTCGCGGAAAGGCACGAGAGAGATCACCATCGGCGGTTTTATCGACGCCGCGAGCGAGGAATTGTACTACATTTCCATCGGCCAGCAACGCAGCCGCGCTGGCGATGCTGGTTGGGCAGCGAGGAAGCAGTCTTGTGTTCCGCATGGACAGCCAGCCTAATGCCGAGAAGACCAGAATTGCGCCCAGCATTGCTTCTAGTATTCTTGTGGCCGCTGCGTCCTGGAGAACGCGATCTGTTCCAGTTGTGTTGATCAGGGTCCCATTATATGCAATAGAGTCGTTGCCCTTCTGAAGGCCGATTGGTGCATTGACCAGCGTCGCGTTTGTGTTATTCGCCGGGTATCTGTTTCTCCAGCTTATCGACTGAATATCCATGATACCTTGGTGAGTAACAATCGCATCGGCCACGGCCTGGGCCTGTGAGATGTTTCCGAGTGCCTCGGCAGGAACGCCGTAGTGCGACGTAGTTAGGAGGCTAAAAAACCTGTCTAAACTGCCCACTGAGGGAATATTTAGGAACGCATCATAGTTCTCGGTGCTTGTCTGAGCAATTGACTCCCATACTGTGGATTCATTGGGTATTGGCGGGTATGATGGATCGATATAGAAGTCAGTGCCGAAGAAAGTGGTGGCAACATCTACACCCTCCAGCGTCTGATTGCAGCCCAATGCCGATACAGATGTAATGATCGGCTGAGGCGATATGGATGCATGACCCCAAGCCCACATATATGAACTGCAACGATGGAATTCGATGTTCGTCCCATCGTCTGGAGTACCCCAGGTGTTCCCCGTACCCAATCCGAAAAAGAAACCAGTCGAGTTTCCCGAATGGCCTATCGTCAAGTGCGTTATGTTTCTATCTAGAAAGTAGGAACAGCTTTCATAAGCTTCATCTGGAATGTATAAGGTGATCGTATCATTAAATGTTATGTTAGCTTCAATCTGCGTCGGACCATAGAGCCTGCATGCGAACCGTGGCCGCAAGGCGGGAACTGTGATATTAATCATCAGAGTTGAATTTGAACTATTATCGTCATTCACGTAGCGTTTCAATAAGTCGGATGGAATTTTGAATTCTGGAAATGCAAGGTTCTCGTAAGTGAAGGCGGGATACGTTAGATTGCTCTCCAGTATTAGAGTTGATGCAGCTATCGCACCTTCGGTATCCGGGCTGAGTCCACCTGAGTCACCGATGAATAATCCCATATTCGTTGTTATGAAGGAACCCACTGTTTGTAGTTGCATTGGCGTTACTGTCGGGATCCACGCTGTATGGAATAGGGACGCCGATATGATGGTGAGTAACGAAGCGATACCAAGAGCCCCCGTATTAAACAGAGCTGCGTAGTTGGCAGTCCTAATTTCTTCAATTACAATTGATGGCGTGCTGTGGTCCAGAAGGTCTAGTCCCGCTGACGAGTGATAGACGCTTCCGAAGCTCAAGTTTATGTATGGTATCATACGTCGAGCGTTGAAATCCAGGAAGCCAAAGTAAAGGCCAACAAGACTGAAAATAATGGCCGGTCCAGTTGTCCACAAATTATGTAGATAAGTTTCGTTTGTTACCTCGCCGAGTCCCGAGTGCTTCTCTGATACTTGAAATGCAATCTCTAGCCCAGCGATTAATCCAGCCAAAGCTAAAAAACTAACAACCCTTGCTAGGGGATATAGAGCAGTAGGATGTTTGGGGCTCTGCTCAGTATCCCCTGCTTCAAGATTATCGTTCTCTGGTATATGATCAATAGCAGTGACAGTGAAATATCTCGAGCCGCTTCGATACTCGCTAATCTGATATTCAGAGCAGCCTACCACTTCGGAGAGAGCCTTCGGGTCTGATAATGCTAGTCCTGACAGTGAGGCTACAAGAGGCTCGCTGTGAATGAGAAGGGATGCTATTCCACTCAGATGACTCGGGTTAGCTGGGAGGTCCCGTGCCTTTGGCAGTCCGTACCAGCTGACGACAAGAAGCAGGATTGAGATGGCCAGCAGAGCTGATATTAAGTGTGTAGTCATTGCCCGTACGATTAATCGATCTTCCATTGTGACAGCGAACGCAGTAATTGGAGTCGACGTAGTCTCCATCAGTGATTCATACGCTATGATCGCTGCAAATTGCTGCCAATAATTCCGCCACATATCGTAAATAAATTCTTCGTCAAAAGGAAAAGCTGATAATCCCGGATCAGCATCCCCAGTCATATTTCGAAGCCGTATTGCAGTAATCGAGTTGTCATCCGGATCAATATATATGTCGTCTGGCTCAAAATCTACATTCCCAACGACATTGGTGCTGGCACTGCTGTACGAAGCTAACAGAGCCGTTACTAGGTCCCATGCATGAATACCGTCCAGCATTGTAGGGTTTGGATTTCCGGAAAGGCCTACAGATAGTGCCTGTGTGCTGTTTCGAGTGATATCGAGAGCGCTTATGTTATATGTCGGGGTACAGATGCTTTGGGTAGTTTGTAGAATGATCGGATCTTGGTCTCCGGCATAAGAATAGTTCACTTTCAGAGTGCCATAAACTATACCAAGTCGTTGATCATCCGCGGCCGTCGATCCCCCGCAGCCTCCGTTTACCAATCGACTAAAAGTCATGTTTGGTCGATGCTGGTCCACTCTTATATTGTATAGCCCTTGTGCTGTGGTGGCAATTTGACAGTCCGAAGAGCCACTAACAGAGCTCAAATTCACAGTGAGAGAATTGGGCCAGGTAGTTTGATCTGTTACCGGACCTAGACTTATCGCGGCTGGCTCACATTCAAGATCGGCAGAGAAGCCGTCTAATGTAATTTGAAACTTGGTAGCTGGAGGTAGATCAGATGTTATCCGCGGATATGCAAATGGCACCGTGATACCATCAGGGAGTGTGAAGTTGAGCTCAATCAGACCGTACATCATTGAGTACGGTAAATCTCCGACGGAATGGAAACTCTCGGTGCTATTAATGAATCTATCCAGTTTGGTGACTGGCACCGACAAATGCGACACCTCTGTCACGGACAAAGTTATAAGCCCAGTTGAGAAGGCTATAATAATTTTGATCAATATGGAGATAGATGTGATGGCAGCTACGGCGTAGTCCCCATTCCGGATGGCCTTAACGACTGATGCTGGCTGCATCATGGACAAGTAGTCTAACAGCAAGGACTGATCCGCTTTTGCAGGGCCTTTGGCCATCTTGTACCATGGGGCGGTGACTTTTGATTGATACTCGATCCGTGCCCAAAGGGCTCCGATCAAAGTGAAGATGGCGGAGGGGCCAAATGTCCAGAGGTAGTGGAGACCGGAAGTGCTTGTGGCCAAGCCCTGCTGACGATTCGAAACGGCTAACAGTATTTCCATGACAATTATGCATATCAAAAACGTCGCCAAGAAGCTGACGAATGTTCGTCGACGAAGGTACGTGGGAGTCCACGAAGCTGGCGCCTCTGCTGTTGAAACGTCGTATGTGTGTGCCGTTGGAGTTGGGGGCAAGGCTTCTGCCACAGCACTGTACCGTAGCCGGGGTTTTTGCTGGAAGACATCGCGATAGCGCTTTTCAATGGCTTTGTGTTTAGTTCTCGAGCGATCAAGTATATCTGACTATTCTGTCGTGTTAGAGTTCGCGATAATTGACGGCGAGGCTGTCATTGCCGTCAGGGTTAATCCAACAGACCCTTCCTAATTTCCCACCGTCGATAAAAGAGCTGCGTTCCAAGGGCTGATCCTGTGACTCAGCTTGAGGCGAAGTAGCATTGCATCGGAATCTACTTCTGGAGGGAGAAGCGAGCCCGCAACTTTTCGTTGCATCCATCCCACCACAAGGCTCTCTGCCCGTATCTTTGCAGAGGACTGCATTATGTCCGTTGCGCTGCCACCAGCGTTGCGTTGGCCTGTGCGCATCTAAACGAGCTGGGCCTGGTGGGCCAGCAAATCGTACCTTATCTCTGCATTCTTCGAATTAAGACCTCTCATTCGCTGCAATTTTGCGGTATATTTAATCACGAAAACGCAACGCTGGTGGCAGCGCAACAGATAGGTTAGCGCCCGAGCAGGGCAGCGACGCTGACTACTGTAACCGTATTAAAAGCGAAAGCGAAAAAATGTCGTCTGAGACTTCCAGTAAAGTAGATTATGCCAAGTGTACAGCCTTTTGCAGCGTTGTTCTCATAGGGATTTTCACTACTCTGCGCTTCCAAACTCCCTGCTGACTGAACTCTATAACAGGTAGGTTTGCAAAACTTGGCAAGCCATTCGTGGCCTAAGGATTCTCATTGAAGCAGCCAAAGCCATTATTCCTACTATTTGAGATATAAGACTATATCTTTCCGTTCTCCCTCTAGCGTAAAGTGAGAATGATATCTTCCTGTACTTTCATCAGTACAGCTCTGCTTATTAGAGACTGTCTCTTCCAAATAGTGCTTCCCATCTTTGCAATGTCGCCCCTTCTCGACACATATATTACAAATATCGTAGTCCCCATCATCACAGATCTTGCAGTTATAAAACTTGGTGGAAGTTTCATTTCAACATAGGTTGCAGAAGACTGCTGGTGGGGTGCAGCTCCAGAGGACTGTTGAAGAAGGGATAGTCTCCGAACGCATGGCTGATTGCAAGGGCGAAAATCTTTGCAGCAGTTCAAATGCTGGCAATCTGTCTTCTGGCAGCTCTGATCGACACGCTTTTATGATCCCCACGTACCACTCCGGAACTTGGGGTTTTTGATCTTTGGTGGCTGGATTGAGCCCGGACTATATTAGAAGCCGTTCCACAAACCAGCGTCGAGCTCAACCTCGAAACTTGCCAGGCCCCACAGCAGTACACCTAGCATGAATAGATCAGACCGGCTTGTGAACTGCCATCGCAAGCTTGATGAGTCCCGTTTGAGTTCAGGTGCTATAAGACAAGCCTGTATGGTTTAAAAAGCCACCCTCTCTGCAATATCCATGCAGTTGAATGTACCCGCTGCGGTCTGTCCCTAACATATATATATCCAGCTTTCCAATTACGAAACCTTTTTCATGAATGTCGCGCACGCCGGTTATAATCTGCCTTGCCCACATGAGACGTGTCTCGAGTGGAATGATTTGCTTCTTCTCGGATGCCTCTTCGATTAGTGACCAGATTCTTCCAGGTTCGGAATCTGTTAGAATACTCTTAACGTAGCCCGCTTTGTGATCCGTGATCACGCCAACAAGATTGGTGACATGAGGAGAGTCTTTGAGACAATGGTAAAGACTTAGCTCCCACTTCATTTCTTTTAAATCGATGGTCTCAGATTGAAGCCTTCTCTCCAAACACATTCTTCCATCTGATAGTGCGCAAACAAAATAACAAGGTTGCGGTGTATTTAATTGAAACGAAACACCCTCTGAATATATGGGGCAACCTAAATCTTTTACAAAATCCAAAAGCTGCATAACAGCGCAGAGAGAATCTTGGAGCACAGTACTCCGGATTTCGAGGGCTGATTCCTCAAATTGCCTTCCACTAAGCTCTGCAAAGAGTACTGTGGCGTCGTTCATAGGATTGTCTTCTAATAGATGATGTTCCAATTCTCTTTCTAAGGGCTTGGGAAACGGAATGCGACCGGAAATACTAAGATTCGATGGGGCTCTTTTTGGTAGTTGTCCTGGGCCCCAAAAAATGGAGTCTCTTGTAGTCGTAGAGATGGAGTACTGTTCTGGAAAGAACCTGGATGATAGCTCAAAGGCACTCGCGGGCTTGTATGCATCTTCAACAGCTTTAGGTAGTTGCTGCATGAGCGTCTCGGTAGAATTTGTATGAGCGCAAAACTCTCGCAGAGTCCGATTCATGCTCTCCGCATTCTCGGCGACCTTTTCGAGATTTGCTGAGGCTTTGATTGATGATGCACTTTTGATATTAAGTAGACGTTCAAAGTAATCAGATATCATATATTATTCAGGAGCGGCTCACGAGTTTAAAGCCATCATCCCAAGCATGGGTTGGCTCCGCACCATTCGAAGTTCCTCCCGAAGTTGTACCATCCTTCCTTTCTTACGCACCCAACTCCGGCGACTTGGAATTGCATTGCGAAGAAGGGAACTTTCAATGAAAGTTTGAATTTTTCGAACTGTCTCCTTTGACCACGAGAGCTCGAGCTCGATAAAACCGTTCAGGAGATCTCGATCACCGCTGAAATTCCCGAATTCTTGGACCACTCTGTGAAATCTCTCGAGTTCTCCCTTTAATGATCAATAAAAATACGCGGATATAAGAAGGGATCAATATATTACTTGCAATGAAATGATCTCATCAAGCGCCTTCTTCAAATTGATTGCAAGTTGAAGGGCTGTTCTAGCTCCTTTGACCAGTGAAATGATACTAGCGACTAAGCCGATTACTGCTACGACCTCTGCCATTCTGCTGGGTTATTGAACGAAACACGCGCTGATGGATCTTGACAGGCGTCATTATATAGATTGAGCAGTGGGAAAGATGGGAAGTTCCAACATCACTGAAAATGCCCAAACAGAGCCTCAACCGCCCCCCAGCTTCCTCTTTTGTCGACATATACATAGGTCTATCATTTCTAGAATTGGACAGGATTGCTTGCATTCGCGTTATACAGCATAGCCACGATTCCAGGTGGTCGGTTTTTCGAATGGCACTACATTTGTGTTTGACAACCTTTACGCCTTATAAGTGAGAAGTGATAGGCCATGAGAGTCTACCATTATTCAAAATGCATGATACGCATGTAAGTGTAGTAGCATTAGGCAACAAGGCTGTGCTGGAGTGGCGAAACTTTGTCCCTTTTATCCAGTTGGTTATTGAGAATACTTTGCGGACGAAAGGCTTCAATTGCGACTAGGGGCTGCATGATAAGGCTTGCATGTGTACTGAAAGATCTCAGAGCTGAAATTATGGGGCTAATAATGCTTTCCTAGATTATAAGCAGAGATCCAGCCCTTATGCCGAGGAGAAGAAGGTTGCAATTTGGAGATACCCAGTGAGCGTAAAGTTCATGCATCTAGCAGTAACTTAACTCATCATACTCAATATAAAATGAAACATAAACTTTTGACCTGAATTATAAAAGTCCCCTGCTTCCACCTCTAGATAATACGAAATAACTACAGTACAGTTACAATATAACACAGTAATACAGGCGATAAATGAGGCGATACCGAACCAGCCATCCACCTTGCAGCACTGCGGAGAGACAAAAAATCTTTTTTAATCACATCCCACTCCACCGTCTGTAAATGTACTCCCTATACCTCTTCCCCCAAAAATTAATCGGGAATACAAAGAATCCCAAGGCGACGGTCACAACTCCGAGCTCAATGTACGTCTTTCCCAAACCTTGGGACCGAATCCAGGGAGCAATAACCGAGCTCAGCACAAAGCTCGTACCATAGCTCCCTGCACCAACAACAACAATAGCAGCACCAGCAAACTCGGGGAATGACTCAGTGACCCAGACCACGTTGGTAGAGAAGGTAGCAATTGCGCTAAGGTAGTCGAGGCTGACAAAGAGGAGGATCCAACGCCAGTCCCATCTTTGCTCCGTCGCGATACCAAATAGTGCGAGGCTAATAGAGCTGAGGATGATGGGGATAAAGAATGAGGGAAGGTAGTGTTCTGGTTCCCTGACGCCGCGGTTACGGGAGGCGAGGACGCGGATGAGGTATGTTGTCAGAATTCCCGATACAGGATAGGCAAGGAAAGCACCGATAGAAGGACTGAGCTTTGCGAGACCGATTTGATGGAACGTGAAGTTGTATGGAGGAGACATGAGGACTTGGGCGTAGGTTTGGCATGTAATGACCATGCCGCCAAAGACGAAGGTATTCAGCAGCATGACCCAAAGAACAAGTGGGTTGAGGGCGCAGAACATGAGCTGTCTCGGGAAAGCCTTCATAGCAAGCCAGCCGCCGGTCTCAGTCTGTGTACCAAAGACGATGCTCTTTATAAAGCTAGAAATTTTCCAGGCTGCTGCTGGGGCATCTGGCATAGGCTTTCCACCGGGTACTTCTTCCCAGGTAGAGTATATTGTGATCTTTCCCGTCTCAGCTTGCGAGATGACGTGCCCGTCGAAGGCCATGGGAGGTCGCTTAAAGGAAGTCTCTGGTGCCCAAAAGAGTGCGAGGAGAATAAGTAGTATGCATGGACCCAGCCATGCCCAGTAGAAAGCTCTCCAGGAGCTTCTAGCTGAGATGATACTTGGGGTCAGAGCGAGGCCGATATCAGAGAGAACAGTGGTAATGCACCAGAACAGTCCGATCCACTGAGGGCGTTGGTGGATGAAGGTCAAGTCGATCACTGTTAGGATCATCTGAGATAATTTAGTTCAGGAGCGTGAGTCTTCACATATCTGAACTGACCGTGCTTGGGGAGACGGCTCCTGCTACTCCTTGCAGAGATCGAGCGATGAGATGCAAATAGAAACTTTGAGATACTGCCGCTAGGAATGTGCCTGCGGTTAAAATGAGCGTTGCTAGTAGGAGAACTGGTCGTCGACCAATTGCCATAGAGAGTGGCACCCATGTCAGCGCCCCGATTCCCCAGCATAGACATGGAACAGAAGAGAGTACGTCGAGTCGCAGCGGCTTAATGCTCTATCATGTGATTAGATATTATTCGATGTGATACAGGTTGAATATATACCTCTGGCGAATACTCGCTTTCCAAAGCAAATAACAGAAGACTGGTTCCTTGAACTAGGATCAATCCAACGACTGTAAAGAGAGAAATTACACCCATGACAGTAGCCCGCTTCAAAAGGCTCCACCCGAGAGGGTCATTTGGTGATCGAGACGGAATAGGCAACTCCAACGTACGGCCATCTGACGTGATGAGGTACACGCTGCTCTGAGCAGCCCCGTATATCGACTTCACTGAAGCCATGATTGGCGTGTAGGATAACGAGGAAAAGCAAGCAAGAGCTCCAGTAAACCCAAATTAGACAATAGCAAAGACAAAAGAATTGCTGAACGTTTTGCAAGAGTTGGATTGCGAGGAAGAATTCCTGGTTCATATGTTGTGGAGACTTCCCCAGTGTTGTTGTCGCTATGACCCCCTGAGCTTTGACGAGTGTTTAGCTTCCCCAGATATTTTTCCTAACTTAACTTTATGTCAGGGGCCAGAACCAGTTGTGTTTCACTTGTTAAACTCTAATTAGAGAGCAGACCACGGATTGGCTGACCAAACTCCTTTGTAGTAACTTCTCTGAGACGAAACCTCTGTCGGCAACTCGCTGAAGTTGGTGGCATTTTGAGTTTCGGTTAATTGAGTTTGTTCCATATATCTGTGCGCTCATGGTGGATTTATGGTGGAGCACGGAATGGCACAGATGTTTAAAGCTTTAGAAGAAATGGTAATAGTTCATGCAATGTCAGGAATTGGCCACGATCGGTACCCGGGGGATGCAAAGGACCCTTACGGACCACCTTCCGCAGACATCAACTATGACTTCACCACCCCAACATTCAAAAGTTTCTCGGAGTCTACTCGGATAACTCGTACTCGGATAAACTGTACAGCTCGACTTGATACTCATCTCAAAGCTGGAAATGGGAACTCACTGAATTTGGCCCGAAAAGCAGGTGTAGTTGCGACGTGAATCGGAAAATTTAGCTGCCGATATCAGCACTCGCCGTAAACTTTGTGTGAAAAATATATTCGCTACAATGGTGAGACAACACTTCACACAAGACCGCGTTGATCTGCCTTGATTAAGGATTAGGCGTTATGAGAATGGGAAGATATATAAATGGAGATTTTTGCTGAAAATATTACCATGTATAAGCGCTAGAAGCAGTGAAAGAAATTGCTCATTGAAGCCATTCCAAAGTCGCAAAGGAATTAAACTCGTGTATTGGGCAGTCGTTGATCCCGAATAGGGGGCCCGAATCAGCGCAACTAGAATAAAATTGTCTCACAACCTCACCGAATCACCACACACTCTCCAAACCATCAACACCAACAGGCTTCTCAGCCAGCGTCGTAATTCTAAAGCCATGCCTCAACCCCTCCTTTCCATCATCGACATCATAGTCACTAATAGCAGTATGCGCCGTAACACGATTATCCCACAGACTAACTGTCTTATCATCCCATCTAACTCTGACCTGGATATCCTGGCTCTGGGAGATGTGCTTGAAGAGCAGTTGGAGCAAGGCGTCAGACTCCTCATCCTTGAGGCCGATGATCTTTTTGGTGAAGCCAGGGTTAATAAAGAGGGCTTTCTGGCCAGTTGCCTAGGTCTCTGGTTAGTTTTGGCTGTAAGTGGGCATTACAGTTGAAGGAGGACATACGGGATGAATGCGAACGATGGGGTGCTCGGATTTCACCGGCTCTCTACGGACAAATTTTCCATCTCTGCGTGCACCTTCGGCTTGCGGAAAGCCAGAATGCTCAGCTCTCAAGCCCTCCAGGAGCTTCTTGATGGGGTCTGAGAGACGATCGTAAGCCGCAACTTGAGAAACCCATCCCGTATCGCCTCCAGTGCTGGGAACGGAAAGAAGTGTGAGAATAGTGATTCCAGGAGGCTGATGCTCATAACTGACGTCCGAGTGGTAACCAGTTGTGGTGAGCTTTGAGGAACGGCGCTGGGCACGGTAAAGGTTGTCGGGGCCGAGGTAGATGTTGTGTAATTCAATTGCCCCGTCTACGTGTGCTCCCACTGGCTTTAATCATAAAATAATTAGCTTAGAATATCCTTCTGGATACTGAAGAGGAAAAGTAGATCAAAACTCACATGCACATGAAGTCTTCCAAAATATGATCCGAAAGCTTTCTGTTTTTCAACACCAATGTCTTTGAAATCCTGGCCGCGGAACACTACAACGCCCCTCTCGGCAATGAGCAGAGCAAGCTCATCTTTCTGGACATCGGTTAACTCAGAGAGTTGAAGACCTTTGATTTCGGTTCCAACGCGAGGAGTCAGTTTAGTGGCCTCGACTTTGGTGTCGTGCGGATTCAAAAGGTGCGGCTTTGCCTTGTCTGCCTTAAGACCACGGTCAACGAACTCGAATGGTTCGGTGGGTGGAAATGTGGTGGTTTCATCGTAGACCGGAAGGTAGCGGTCGTATTTGTACTTTCAGATAGTTAGAAGGGTTGATGACGGGGACGGTGTGACTTACAGAGGTATGCTTAGCGGGGTCGAAGGCACGATTAAGCTTTAGTTCAGCAATTCCGTGCAATGTTTCTTCACTGGGAACGTCTTGAGCAACGGAAGGAGCCATGTTCTGAAGATTTTTGGGTATTTGGGAGCGTTCTTTTGCAACACATGTTTGTGGCTGTGATGCGCTTCATAAATAGACTCTTGAACTTGTACTTGCGAACCCCACCAATTGCTCATTTGGGCGGGATATGATACCATCACACAAGCTCGTGGGCAGCAAATCACCATCGGTCGTGTGTATACATCCGCTGAATGACCCCGCGGTAACCCCCATTTTTGTCTCCAAAACACCATTGATATTCTCAAGCTGTAAAATATAGGGTGTTCCGATTTCCGCGCATACGGTTATTGGTGGTCGAATTGACATTAGTCCTTGCAAGCACATCATCACATGCCGATGAGATTGGACGTCCCAAACTTGCAGGTTCTCGTTAGCTTCATTATCATCTGCCATGCATCTCATGGGGCTGGTTTCTCGAAGGACGGAACTTTCCTTCGCCGTTGGACTCGGACATAACATAGATTTTCCGACTTCTCCGGACGTTCGATATCCTCTGAGGTAAAGGCAAATACAAACGTGAATAAAATAATGGGTTTACATGCAATGACTATGAACAAAAGAAAATAGGTGAGCCTGTCGACGAGTTAGAACTATACATGGTGATCCAGATTTGAGCGACTTTGCATCGAAGGATATTCCTAGAGATTAAGATGATAGCATGGGTGGTCGAGTGCAGTCATAGAAATACATCTGCTCCCGAGGAGGCTGCTGAAGGATCAAATGTAATGCAGCGGCATCACTGTGACGATAGTTTGTTGAAGGCTTCAATGCCATGTACCATTGTGTATTTGGCCAATGGCTCTTCTTCCAACGTATTAATGCTGTGCCTTTCCTGCCTCGTCTGTCTTCCTTTTCACCTCCGCACCAATCCTATCCCAACATCCCCAGCCCTCGACAAAAACGCTGGCCATCCATTTCCACCATAGCGATGATCCCCTCTCAACACCGTATTTCCTCAGCTTCATCCGCTCCAAGAGGAACGCCTCTGTAAAATGTATTGCCAACATGGGATAAAAGACCGTGTCAACAGTCCAAAGATATGCCTCGGGCCCACCAGGCCACCATGGCAAAACCTTGTCGTAGAACAGTGTCCCTGGAACCATCATATGTCTCGTAGCAAAGTTGATGTACGCTAAAGCGCAGAGGCTGAAGACAATGATATGGGCTGGCTTTCGAGGAGGAAGGTAGGAGGTGAGTTTAATTGGGGAGATATCGAGGGCTGAACGTGCTTCTCGGTCCATGTTCACTGACCGTGTGCGAGCATCGGCGAAGGAGGACATGGGAGGCTTCAGGGGAATCGTATGCGTCTTGCCGTCGGTGGTTTGGAAGGTCATAGCGGAGAGGGAGATGTCGGTCATGGTGGCCCCTCGGGTGGTTCGGGCTGAGAGCTTGCTGTAGTGCTGTAGATAGAGAGAGAGCGAGTCTGCATGGTCGTTGTTCATGTGTTTGATGATGCGCTGTTTTGCTACCGCGTCTTTCGAGGCTTGGTCTGCCATTGTAGTGCGAGATTCGAACGATTGTAGGCCAATTAGGTTGCGGAAGCTGAAGAGGAGAATATATATCTTCTGGAGGGGATGTGCTGCTCCTATAAGAGCTCTGCGAGGTTGTTGTAATGCTGGGGCACTGGGGGTCTGCGATGTCAATTTCAGTGTTCAGGGGAATTTCGACCTCGGCTATCTGACTTTCCCAATCGGGAAATCTTCAACAGCAAAATCCGGGGAAGCGCAAACATGTGATCTTCAACTTCAACTTGCTGCATTCAAAACTTTGCAATCCGTAAAAACACCGCAATTCCGTCCGTTTATCAGGAAAGAGACAGTCCGTTGGCCCACCAATATTCTTAACATTTATCCGGAGAAGAGACAGACCACAGCGACAATTATCATGGCATTGTTCCCCACTTCTGGCGTCAATGGCAGTGATGCTTCTGTTGAACCACCTGCCTCGGCCAAGACGGCAGCATTCTCCGATTCCGCTTTCGATGCGCTATCTGCACCTCTCTCCGCTGCTCAAGCACGATATGCACTTGCACACCCAAAAAGTCTCGAAGCACATATACTAGCATGCAACGATTTTCCAGGTGGAAATACGAGAACTGTGCTGCATTCCAGCCCTTTCCCTATCACCTTCGGTAAGAATGAAGTCCTTATTTAGATTCCAAATGAGATCAGATGCTGAGTTTTGCTAGTGAAAGGCGAAGGTTCTGAGTTGACGAGCCTAGACGGGGAGGTGTATATCGATTTTCTTGGTGAATTTACGGCCGGAATATATGGTCACTCCAATCAAAAAATCGCAGCGGCGGTCTCCGAGGCAATGAAGCAGGGGTGGAACTATGGCGGCCCGAATCTATACGAAAGAGAGCTTGCAAAGAAGGTGAACCATTCACTTTCATCTCACGTCACGTGCCGTCTCCGCCTTTCAGCCAGCTAATTCTCCAGGTCACCAAACGCTTCTCTCCCTCTGGCATCGAGCTCGTCCGATTCACCAACTCTGGGACAGAAGCCAACACGATGGCACTCGCCGCTGCCGTTGCATATACAGGACGAAAGAAGATCCTCGCGTTCAGGAATGGATACCATGGCGGCACACTCTCCTTTCCCCTCACCCTCAAGAACGTCAACACAAATCTTCCACATGACTTCATCTTGGCACCTTATAACAGTATCCAAAGTACACAAGCTGTTCTTGATTCCATACCGAAGGATTCTCTTGCCGCGATAATCGTCGAACCCGTCCAAGGAAGCGGCGGTAGCATTCCTGGCAACGAGGAATTTCTCCAGTATCTCAACATTAGTGCCAAGAAGTTAGGTGCACTGTTCATTGTCGATGAAGTGATGGTTTCTCGACTCTCTTATCACGGACTCTCCTCTGAGCTTGGCCTTACACCTGACCTCATCACACTGGGAAAATGGGTTGGTGGTGGTATGACATTTGGTGCTTTTGGTGGTCGAAAGAAAGTTATGAGCATGTTCGATCCTCGAGATGGTATACTGGCACACTCTGGTACATTCAACAACAACATAATCACCATGGCGGCTGGTTGTACGGGCATCGATCTATACAATGTGACCGAAGTAAAGCGGCTCAACGCCCTCGGCGATTCGCTCAGAACTGGCTTACAAACAATCTTCTCAAAGTACGAAGTCAATCAGGAGCAACCAGTACCATTCAAGCCATGTCCACAGAAGAACGAACTCGAGTCCCCCTTCACCGGCACCCAATCTCCCGCCAAATCTCTAGAAAATACTGTTTCCGTAGAGTCCCTCTCGCTCTCCGATTCTCCCAACACCAAGTCAAATGATCCACCAAGGCCGGAGAAAGGTGGTGTGTGGGTCTCAGGTCGTGGCAGTATGATGAGTATCCACTTCTCCGGGGCGAGCGAGAAAAGCCTACAAGCATTATTCTGGCATTACATGCTAGAACAAGGCATCTATCTCGCTCAGCGAGGGTTCGTTACGCTGAACATGGAGACGAATGAAGGGCACGTGCAGAAATTCCTCAAGGCAGCGGAAGGGTTTGTTGGGATGTACCAGGGTGCCCTGGGATGTTAATATGAGATTGGTCAGACCGGGGACGAAACAGTGAGCTCATGGTTTTATGAATTAATGAATTATGGTTAGCTTAAACAATTCTAATTTTGATATTTAGAACTCCAAGAATCCTTTTACATGATTCTGTGATCAATTTCTATGAGGCTTTTCGAGAATGTAGTATTGCGACCACACATGACTGTTCCTGTATCTGGTGTCGGTAATGAGAATGCTTTGGCTTAATATGCTAAATACATCGGCATATTCCTCTCCGTCTCAGGAAGTAATTTTGCTCTTTTTATCTTCGTCTGCTTGCTTCTTGAACAAGGAGAGTTGATTGATATAACTATCTACAGGCTGCTCTACTTATAAGAACATCTCGTTGGATGTCTCTTTGAACTTTGCAACATCTCTAACACTGCATATATCGACTATGCAATCAACAATGCAAGTGTATCCGGCGCTGATAGGCAGTATCAGTGGATGCTGTGCGATGAGCCATTTGCATGGTGTCAAATTTACTTTCTCTCAAAACCTCAAATCAACCTCACTACCAGGGTATGTCGTTGGGAAAACCTATCGCCGTATCATGTCTCATCGTCAGTTGAAGACTTGCAACGCTTAATCAGGCTCATTTCTCGAAATTAAACGGACATGTGTTTGGTAGCAGTGATCCAGACAATATACACGCTGTGAATAAGGCTAAGAAAAACTGGAGGATAGAGAACATCGCTCGATTATCTCTGGTCCAATGGGAAGGTTGCTAATGGCATCGTCCAGAAACACGTCTAAAGACAAAAGGCTTGCTGTAGGTTGCTTAACATTACCGTAGGGAACTTGGCTGTTGGCGCTCTACTGGTGTATCATTTGAGTTCAAGCGAGTGGTCCACAAAAATCTATCACCCGACTATCCTGTTCTTATTACACCTGGAGGGCAGCGTTGCTGAGACTGAAAAAAGAATGATTAGAGGATGCGCACTTCGATCTCTCAAATTAGAGTGTTAAATAGTTGAGAAATATTAAGTCGACGAATTGATGTGGTTGCCCACGATTTTCGGTGGTGCTAGCATGCTATTTGGTTCCTCAGCTCAGTCCTGGTTGTGCATAAATTTTAGAGTTATTGAGACCGGTCCACGAATCTATTGCTCTCCGGATGCGGGAAACAAACCAACACTTGGGCTCGAGTAACTTCGATGCATTCATAGTCACAACTTTCAAGGCTGCCTTGTGCTTTCTTACGTTACATTACCAGCTCAAATCCGCATGATCACTTCGTCGAAACCATTGATCTGAAATTTGCCTCTACGCTGATCAACCTTCTTCCTTCTAGTGATTACGAGGAATTTTCCAAGAGGAAAAGAAGCATGAGTTTTTGAGCCACTTCTTGGAAGCTTTAACATTTGAGCTTCTGGCCACTTCTATTCTGAAAGCGGAAGGTGAATTGCAAGAACTTTATGCGCGCTTCGACTTCAGATCAAAGTTGCATTATTTTCCACGCCCAACCTCAACCCTCTTTCAAGATCCACTAACACTCCATCTTCGTTCTAACTTCAGTGATAAGGTACCACGCACTCTACGCATTCACTGCGAAGTTTTCGATGCTGCATTCAGCTTTCAGATAGGAGCTTTTCATTTCTTGCCTGCTAGGTGAGGACGCACAGCCCCACCTTTTAGCACGCTATTCACTTCATCATCGGAAATTTGCCGGACCAACTTGATACCAAGTATCGCTTCTCCAACTTCCCCTTCCAACCAACACCAACCTCAACTACCTCGCCCTCTACACCACATCCAAACCGCATCGCAGTGCATGGCAGAACGCTATTAATCTTAGACGCCTACTCCAACGTACAGAGTTTCTAATAACACAAGTCCCTCTTCTACCACTTTATCGATACTTGCTCGTGCGCTTTTCTGTTTTACCTCTCTCACCTTTCTTCCCCCATCTTGTCTACTTTTCTTTCAACCAACAAACACAACACATCCTACCATTCATGTATCATCCTGCTCGATTGCCAAAGCCCCTCAGCCTTCTAACACTCTGCAAACAGTCACAATCTAAACCTTCCTCCGTCACTGTCTCTACCTTCTCTGGTCGGTTCAGTACGCTTCCATCTACTCCAATCTCTTTGATACAAGAAGACCCGCAAAATGGCTGAAGCTGAAACCTCTCTCAAGACGGATGCCGAGCAGCAGCAGCAGAAACCGCCGTCACGAGCATATTGCAACCCTTTTGCTCCGCCTTCTCCCGTGTCCAACGACCATCAAACCAACAAATCCGAGCCCTTATGGAAGCAATGTGAAAGCAGGCCTCGAGTCCAGCAAGTCAAGATCAATGAAGAGGCTGCTGCCCATTCTCGACAATATCTCGAGAATGTCGAAATAGCACTTAGAGAATTTCGTCACCTGGTCACATCGTGCGATACTCGCCTCAAAGAAATCGGTAGGTACATTCGCTCTCTTTGCTTCACATCAATACTTGAATTACATTTGCTAACCTAATACATAGCTGCTATTAAAGAGCGAAAGAAAGAGTGCGAAGTGCGTATCGGTTTCCTTGGAGGAACTGGCACTGGAAAAAGCTCGTTGATCAACGCACTACTTAAGATGAGCGTCTTGCCAAGAAACGAAGAAGTCGCTAGCACCGCGGTTCCAGTCGAAGTCTCTTACAACCATAATGAAGACCCTGCCTATCTCTACAGAGCCATCATTGAGGGCATCAGCAAAGCAGAATTTACCAAAGAGATACAGGATCTCTTCGAAGCCAAGCGTCTATGGGATATTGGTCCTGAGGGCGAAGATGACGAGCCTGATGTTGAGATATACCAACAAATGCTCACTACCATCGAAAAGATCAAATGGCTTTATCCTGATCTCCAGCGAGTAGAAGATCTTAGCAATAGATCCGCCATAGAGCTCCTCGACGCGCCATACGTCAAGAAGATGCTAGATTCGAAAACTCATGTATCCGCAGAAAACGAAGCATCTTTCGCGAAACACATCAAGAAATACATTGAGTCGAGCAAGCCTAAGGAAGGGGAGACGGCAGCGATCTCCTTATGGCCACTCGTTAAGGTCGTTCGGATCTACGTCAAAGCTGAAATCCTAAAACCTGGAATTATTCTGGTTGATTTGCCGGGTTCCCACGATACCAGCGCTGCCAGAGTTGCAGTCACAGATAATTATCGGAAGAATTTGACTGCTTCTGTTGTGTGTGCACCTGCAGTTAGAGCCGGAAGTGATAGAGTCGCCCAAGAGCTGCTGACCTCGGTTGAGCGACGAAATATGCAGTTAGATGGACTGTATACGAGCGAGTCTCTGTTCTTCGTTGTCACAAAGATTGATGACTTGATGGACTACGAAGCCTACATCAGAGATCACGACAACTTGCAAAAAGCCAACGAAAAAGATATGCAGACAATTAAAGCGAAATCCGAGTCAATCGAGGAGTCAGAGCAGGAATTGAGCAGTAGAGCACCCAAGCACGAGAAGAATGTGGGAAGACTCCAAACTATGATAACCACAGAAGAAAGTCTCGCCAATCGTGTAGACAAGTTTTTGGATGCTATGACATTATCAGGACAGAAGCGTAAGCGGATGGATGATCTCACGGGTAAGTTGGAGATGGTCTTCAAATGAATCGCGATATCTTTGCTGATGTTCAATAGCGTCTGAAATATCTCATCTTAGCGAAGCCCAGAGAAAGCAGATCAAAAATCTACGAGAAGTCAGATCAAAGCTTTCAGAGCAGACTGCCCGCGTCCAGAAAGAAGGCAGTGAGCTATTCAGCATCAATCAGCAGAAGAAGAGGGATGAAGAGGAACTACTTATCACGGAGAGCCGAGTGATGAAGTCATGCATCCAGAACCGTGCTCTTATTCATGTCGATGCAGCTAGAGATGAGTATAAGCGGGCGCGTCGGATGATGGGTCAACAGCGTGCCGAGCAGCCGTTACAAGTATTCAGTGTCTCTTCTGATGCCTACTCTCGTATTCTTAGGGGTCGAAAGAAGGAAGCACTTAGAAAAGGATTCTCTGGCTGGACCGACACTGGAATTCCAGAGTTGAGAGATGCCTTAAGTGCGGTTACATGGGGAATCCGGCAGCAAAATGCTCGGTCGTTCAACGAGGATATCGAGAACTGCCTCATTCGGATGAAAATGTGGTCTGCCGATACTTCTTCGGAATATAAGATGCTTAGTAGCGAGAGAGCAATCGTAGAAGATCGAATGGATTCAGAGATCAAAAAGCTTGAACAGGTATGGTTTCATGAATTTGGAATTGGTTCGAATCTGGTACTGAATACTTGCAGGCCTTTTCAACCCTGAATATTGAGACAAGGAAAGAGGTCATGCGATTAGTTGATGATGGCATTTATAAAGATTTTCCCAAGATCTCTAAAGCCTCGGGCAAAGCCGCCGTCGACAAGGTCACAATCGATTGGTGCCTCGTTGCTTGGAACACTCATAGGTCGACCAACAGGCTTCAAGGGTCGTGGAAGGATTCCCACAAGAGGGTCTATGATTGGAATGAGGATTTGTAAGTTCTTTCATCCCTGCTCGTTTGTACTAGACGTGTCTTAACGGCTTCCATCTAGGGCGAGCATTTTTCTCGAGCGGCTGATCAAGAGTTGGACCAAAACCTTCCACAGCCGCCGTCCCGAGCTGCTGAGAAAGTATGAAACAAAAGCAGATGAGCTCATAGTCAGCTTTACCGAATCGCTGATGACATCAGCCCACGATATCCACCCAGCAATTGATGAGGCCATCCAATCGCTAAAAGAGAATGTCCTCAGCCTCCGTTCATTGTTAAAGAACGATGCGAAAGACATCTTTGAACAGGTCAACCAATCTTCAAAAGAAGCTCATCGTACCGTCAAGCCCGAGGTTCTTTCGTCTTGGACTTCAACATATCAACAATGCGGGTGCGAGACTGGAACTGGCTTATACAAGCGCAACAAGAAAACTCATCGAGACTATGTTAACGGAAATGGCGGGGTTGGCATGTACAAGAAAGCAGGGGCGAAGATTCAGAAGACTTTGAACGATGTTTTGAGCAAGTTGGGTGAGAAGTTCAACGCTAGCTACAACAGAGCTGTGATGCAACTTCGGGAGGATCTCAAAGTGATGCTTGAGAGGCACAGCGTTGGTAGCATGCAAACCAGTGGTCCCCAATCGGCTTCATTTGCAAAAGAAAGACTCCAGAAAATCCTCCAAACTCGTTTTGATGAGTTGGAAAAAGCCTGGGGCATTGAACCTGCTGCTGAGATTGAGGAGAGCGAAGACATTAAGTCAGAGCAGCTAGAGGAGGCACTGGATGACCCAGATTCGGATGGAGATGACTTCGACCCAGAAAAATACCTCTCCTGAGAGGACTCCACCCACACCGAAACATGGGCAGATGCAAGTTCTGAATGAAGCAAATACCTCAACGCGAAGAACACTACGGTTTTGTTTCAGGTTCTCCCGGTGAGCCGCATTCAAGCCTGCATGCCCCAGTGCGTCGATTATTTCGATATCGCGGTAGTTACAACTCAAAGCCCGCATTTTCAACACCATTTCACACCCCCAGCATCTGATAAGCAAGTTTTCTTTTCTCTTTATTGCACTTCATGGAGACAACACGGAACGGGGAAAACTGGATATCCAGGGAAACACACAGTCATTACGGTAGATAGGAAATGGAAATATGACAAACTTTAAGAGTTTTCTCGTGATGGTGCCCTTTTTGTAATCTCTCTTTGACCTGCAAGCCTTGCTTGTATTTTCTTCAAGCCTCAGAATAGCTGTTGGAATCTAACAACACAGTTACAAGCCTGCAACGCAGCTCGGCATCTCCTTCACTTCACCCCGTTTGCAGTCCTCAGCCAATCGTAACTGGCAAGCAAGAGATCGATCGCTATTATTCTCAATATTTAAGAACCAACACCGCGAAGAGGAGGAGGCTACTGTCTTGACGCCACCATGATTCAGTCTCACCATGGTATATCTCGTGTCAGCTGCGTTCTTTGGCTGAACTTGTCTTTACACCTCCACTTGTTTGGGCTGCAGACGCCACTTGCAATAAAGACCTTCTACCCTTGAAACCATATGGCGAGTCACCGTAACAAGATGCAGCCACTCTGAGTTAAGCTTCAGTGAGAAGAAAGTCATAAGAGAGGCAACTCTGGAAATAGCAATTACACTCCAGGATTTCTACGTCAAATGTAGATGAACTTTCGAACTGAAATATTTTCGTACTACAAACGATAAATAAAGATTCTTTCTCTTGATATTTTGGTTGACCACATGAAGCCGGGCGCCCCGGAATCGCGAAGGAAAGGGAAGGCGCTCTCACGTTTGATTGGTGGAACTTCAAAGCACTTCATGACACGGCACACGACATCACCAGCGCATCCACGGAAAATTTAGGATGGACATCGACTTCGCATTGTGCCTACTCCGAGAAATGGTATATGAACATTGTCTCCGCGTCTTCCCTCTCTGCAACCCTTCTCGCCCCCACAACACCAATTCGCTAGATTTCACTTTACAGCTTCACAGCTCACGCTCGTGGCATTGCAAGCCTCAGCTTATTTATTGGGCCCAACCCCGACACATCTCAACGGCTTTCTCCCATCGTCCAAATCTTCTCTCGCGTTCCTCCTTACTGATCTTCGGCTCGAATGTCTTGACTCCAGCGGTATTCACGTTCTTGAGCTCGTCAAAAGACTGCCAGACACCGATTGCAAAGCCGGCTGCGATGGCGGCGCCGAGCGCGGTGGTCTCGAGCATGCGGGGCCGCTCGACGGGGATGCCGATTAGGTCTGCTTGTGTCTGAGGAGGGTGTCAGTTGGATGAGAATTTGGGAAGAAAGAGAATTTGATGAAAGTATGGAGAATTGAGAGGGGGAAGGAGATGGGGAAAGGAAAGGGAGAGACAAACCTGCATGCAAAGATCCGAATTGGTCATTCCACCGTCAACGGCCAATTCAGCCAGTGGTCTTCCACTATCTTTGGCCATGGCATCGAGAATGGCTTTGGTTTGGAAGCAGGTTGCTTCAAGCGTAGCGCGTGCGACGTGGCCTTTTTGAGTGTAGGCAGTAATGCCGACTACATTTCATCAGTTGCGATGCGAAGGTGGAGGGGAATAAACTTACAGATCGTTCCACGAGCATCATCATACCAGTATGGAGCAAAGAGCCCACTGAACGCAGTAACGAAGGTTACTCCGCCGTTATCCTCAACAGTCTCAGCAAGGACGCTGATCTCGCTCGAGGAGCCAATAAAGCCGAAGTTGTTTTGGAGGAACTTGACTGAGGATCCGGCCACAGCGATGCTGCCTTCGAGCGCATATTGGGGCTTTCCATCGAAGTCGTATGCAACGGTCGTGAGGAGACCGTGGGTGGAGATGACCGGCTTGTCACCGACGTGGTAGAGTAAAAAACACCCCGTTCCATAGGTGTTCTTCGCTCTTCCTGGGGAGAAGCCTTTCTGGCCGACGAGTGCGGCGGATTGGTCACCGAGACAGCCTGCGATAGGAACGCCCTTCAAAACGCCGGTGGTCAGAGTCCCATACGCCTTTGGGTCTGAGGAGCGGACAATGGTGGGGAGCTTCAACTTGTCCATATCAAAACGGAAGAAATAGAGGAGCTGCTCGTCGTACTTCAGAGTGTGGATATTCATGAACATGCTTCGGGAGGCATTGCTTGGATCTGTGACAAAAACGTTGGCTTTAGGACCACCATTTAGTCTGTAGACAACCCATGCGTCGATTGTGCCGAATGCGAGTCTGCCTTTCTCGTATGCTTCTGCAACCTTTGGAACATTTTCTATCATCCACAGAAGCTTGCCGACTGAGGGGTATGTGGAAAGTGGGAGACCGCAAAGATCTTGTAGTTTGTCTGCACCAAGACGAGCTTTGAGTTTTCGAACGAGATTTTGATGTCTGGTATCGGTCCAGACGATCGCATTGTAAAGAGGTTCGCCGGACTGGCTGTCCCAGACTACAGTTGTTTCTCGTTGGTTGGTGATGCCAACTGCTTTGATTGACCTAGCCGAGTGGCCTTGGGTCTCAAAGGTTTTGACGGCACCTTCAATGCACTGTTCTATGGAAGTGATGATTTCAAGCGGGTCATGTTCATGCCATCTGCTATTTATCAGTTTTGCGCAGATAGTTCTGAAGGGTTGACTTACCCCGGGTGAGGATAATATTGCTTAAACTCGATCTGATGAGAAGCAACTGGTTCTCCCTCTCGATTGAAGATTAAGAACCTCGTGCTTGTAGTTCCTTGATCAATTGATCCAACATAAGAGTCATGAGGGGCTACCAAGACTGGAGAATCAGAAGTGTCTGATTTATCTGACAAGACTGACATCTTGCAAAAGGATGAGGATGAGATGAATACAGGAGAAGACTGCTGAGCTTGAAGAGACGTTTCTAATGCAGAAGGACGAGGGAAGATTTACAATGACAGGAAGCTCAAGCTCTGAGAGAAGTTTATCAAGAGGGGAGCTCTCTGATCTGGGGACTCCAGAACCCCTCACTACTGTTGGACCCTTGGAAAGCCATGCATGTGATATGGGACAACCTTCCCAAGACGGGCATGCCGTGGACTTCCAAGAGGCATGCGAGCTGTGGACTAGAAAGGGAGATTGGCCGAGGCTAGCAGTAGCAGGTGGTGAGAACTTGACAGGTTGGCTAAGGCTAGCGTGGCCAGAGCATTGGGTGAAGCTATTCTATGTCGTGCGTAAGAAGGAATCAGCTGGGGACATCTTCTTGGCGAGGGTTTGGGTGCAGGAATACAGAACAAAAATGCAAGGGGCTTGTGGTAACACCAGTTCGTAGAACGCGGAATCGGGTCCGTAGTGTGGGTTCCCGAGAGCTCGTGGACTGCAGTGCCTCCCTTGGAAAGTCACAAGCCTGCACAGAAAAAGCTTGAATTCTGACAGTGGATACTCGTTGTTGATGACGAGAAGGGGCGAATTGAGTGAGAAACATACGACATTTCTCATCTGGATGTATCCAATAGGTTCTGACTTCGGACGCATCCAGGATTGGTGCACGCCGGGGCTCCACTTCTCACCATGCGCACTTGGCAATTGGGAAGATATACGAACTCGAAGAGGTGGCTAAGTGGTTCACTGCAGGTGTTCCTAAGGTGGGAATTGCCAATTGTGAATAGAAATGGGATGGATGGTGGGGTAAGTCAGCCAGATCCCGTCAGAAAGCGGATGGCTCGGTGGTTCGGCTGGGCGCAAGCTGCATGCTGCTGTGCCACTCTTCGGTGCGGGGTTGAACCAAGTCGCACGAAGAAGGTGGATGGATGGTTAGTGATGATCCAGAACAGTTTTGGGTTTGGGCTTTGGGGAGTAGTTCGCAATAGCTCTGGAGATGAGTGGATGTGCAAGTCGTGGAGAAGGATTAAAGTTGGAGAGAGTTCAGGCTAGTCTCGAAAGAGGTACGCCCCCCCTTTCGACGATCTCAGCCACAACAAGCCACATCTCGGCTCATCAAGCCACGGCTGTCCAACCTCAACAACCTTATTTTCAACGCCACCACGTCGCGATGTCTTCAACTCTCCCCCAGACTCTTCATGCGGCAGCATGAGGGGTAAGTCGTCGGCACACAGGTGAGATGCAAGGTTTATCTCTCTCAACTACAGTCTTTATTCCCGCCCTCAACCCTAGAATCTGCTGCCTGCAGCCTCGGTCAGCCCGGGATGCTCGGCCACTCGGTCGAAACACAGCGACTGGGAGGGGGCTCTGCTCTGCTAGTTGCAGTAGTCGCCCGACACACTTGCGCCATCAGACTTGGGGGATGTGACTAGTCGCCGTACTATCCAACGGCTGCTGGGGAACGGGGAGTCGGGGGAAGGGGTGATGACGATCAATCGACCCCTGATCCCTTGCCCTCATCCTCCTACTGCACGAACGGCCGTTATAATATTGCCTCTTTTATCGTTCGTCTCTCTCAAATCAAGTTGTAGTCCGAGTGGCCAACTCCTCCTCATATCAGTTGCCGGCTTGTCTTGCCCTCCTTACGAATCTTGCTCGTTTGACGACAGTGACGAGTGACAAGAAGCTCGGCCCAGTGGCCGAACTTAGCGCTGATAGCCAACGGCGTCACCGCGTCTGCGGGGGATGTTACAATAGATTGTAATCGATCGCGGGGTCAGCGGACGGTACATCTGATTGGCTCAATTTAAAAGACTTCCTTACTTGGGACGTACGCCGCGCAATGCAAGTTGATAGTCCAAGATATGTCTAAGCCTGCTCGTGGCCTGCTATATTTCCATGGCAAAACTAGAGTTCAGATGTTAAACACCGGAATATTTGTGGAAGAGGCGGAGAGCGTGCGAAGAAGGGTTACTCGGCTCTATTGTGGATCTGCACTCACACGCAGGTGGCTGTTCAGAGGAAAGATGCACGAGGTGTTTCTGAGGAAGGTCCCAGGAGATGAGAATGAGGAGATCCTTTGTCTTCACATGGAAATGATCTACAGTCCCTCTACACCTGCGAGAATATCACGCGAAATTTGCATGCATCAAAATCCCTATCTCTCTCACCGATACCCCTATTTGGACCATCCTCCGTCCCCAAACGTAGCTGACTATCAGTCTCCTCGGCCTCTGGAACCCTCGCGGATGCCTAATTAAATAAGGCTTGTCGAGTAGCGGAACAGCGCCGGAGACCACCCCTCACATGGCCGAGCCGCTCGACTCAGGAATGAGCCCATGGCAATTGTGCTCTTGTCAGTGTAAGTTCACACCCCGCAGTAACCTTGTCTCGTGGTCGATTCGACCTGTCAATACGAGTACCGCGCCACCAATTGCCAAGTGGCGCCAAAGGCACACTGCATTGCAAGCTCAACCGTACCTCGGGGACAGTCTGTTCTCGACCAAGTGCGGGCGATAGAAAGATTAGTCGAGATCTCATGGAGCTGTTGCCCCAAGAGAAAGTCAGAACGTCAGCTTAGTCTCTATTGGCCTAGTGAGATCTCGCCATTGCCTATCAGGCACTACCTGTGATATATAGATTCTAGGAAGTCGATCCCAGATCTGCTACTTCTGCCTCTACCCCTTACTTCTTCCTCAGTGTAACCTCATCAACTATTTTTTATAACCAAGATGTCTGACGAAAAGGCAATAAAGACTGGGCCCTCGAGTCCAGCCATCTCTCATGATGAGCACGCCAAACACCTGAATGGTGAAGGAAGTTCTTCTGACTCGGAGCACAAACCATACGAAGAGCACGGTCCTGGAATCGACCACCACATTCCTCAAGATGATGTTGTACAAGCTGAGCCAGAGCTCT
The DNA here is from genome assembly GCA_009732865.1 of Stipitochalara longipes BDJ. Lineage (NCBI taxonomy): Eukaryota > Fungi > Ascomycota > Leotiomycetes > Helotiales > Hamatocanthoscyphaceae > Stipitochalara > Stipitochalara longipes. The sequence goes on along the minus strand of ML769334.1, from coordinate 2,914,107 downwards.
GGTGGAGCAAAATCCGACATGCACTCCGGGAACCTCTCGCGGAGTTCTTTGGGGTCTTCATTCTAATTCTGTTTGGTGATGGGTGAGTCTTTAATTCGATGATATAAATTCTGGTCATCTACTGACATCGCGCCAGTGTCGTCGCACAAGTGGTCCTCAGCGGCGGAGAGAAGGGCTCCTACCAATCAATATCGTGGGGTTGGGGGTATGTTTTGTCATCCAGAAATCCCAGAGGCGAGGGCTGCTGACATAAAAATCAGTCTCGGTGTGATGCTGGGCGTCTATACGGCAGGAGTAAGCGTCCCTCCCGAATTATCCGTTATGCCAAGATGCTAAACAAGATCAGATCAGCGGAGCTCATCTCAACCCAGCGGTCACGTTTGCGAATTGGTTAGTTTCACATCTCTCCACAACTTTCCTCCAACCTCGACTGACAATCGGTAGTGTATACCGCAAGTTTCCGTGGAAGAAATGGCCTGGGTATGCAGTAGGCCAAGTCCTAGGCGCCATGTGTGCCGCAGGCGTGGTCTACGGTTTGTCTCTCTCTGCTCTCTCCAGTTCCCTCAAATCTCGCCTTCCAACACCAACTCACACTGCTCAGGAAACTACAAATCCGCCATTGACGTCTTCGAAGGCGGTCCCGGTATCCGCACCGTCCCTGGCTTCTCCAACCACTCCACCGCAGGAATTTTCTGCACATACCCTGCCTCTTTCATGACACGAACCGGACAATTCTTCTCCGAGTTCATCGCCTCCACGATTCTTATGTTCTGCATTTATGCACTGCAGGATAATGGCAATCTGGGAGCTCAAAATCTGACGCCATTAATGTTGTTCTTCGTGATCTTTGGGATTGGTGCTTGCTTTGGATGGGAGACGGGGTATGCTATCAATCTGGCCCGTGATTTCGGTAAGTCTTTTCCCGAACCCTGTTTTATTGGATGTAGGTGGAAGCTAATGACAAACAGGCCCAAGACTTGTAACATACATGCTAGGATACGGTCATGAAGTGTGGAGCGCAGGTAACTACTACTTCTGGATTCCGATGGTTGCGCCATTCTTCGGGTGCACATTTGGCGGGTGGCTTTATGATATGTTCATCTTCACAGGTAGTTATGCCTCCCCTTGCTTATGTCGCCTCCTCGGTTTGAGCAAAAGAGTAGGTGCTGACTTAGTGGATCTTAGGTGATAGTCCGATCAATACGCCTTGGATGGGGTGGAAGAGGATTCTGAAGCCAGGAAGTGGCAAGAGTAAGAGAATCGAAAGCCATGTGTGAGAATATTTTCAAACAAGGCTATGAATTTCAAGAATAAACAAACAAGTTGCTGCGATGTGGTGTGCGGTTTGGATGGAGTCTCGAGAGGGTGAAGAGTGATAAGCTTTAGAGCTGATGAAGGAAGATAACGAGTCGATGAGTCGACGACTGAATGATCAATGCTTATGGAAAGCCTTTATCAGGCATGGCGTTATACTTCGGTTTCGATAGATAAAATACCCATTTCAAGTTTCACCCATTTCATAAGTCAGAGAACCTATGATTCCGTGGGTTGGTAGACCAATAATGTACTGACGAATGGAGTCTCGACGTATTTGAAGTGACACAAATAGAAAAGAAATATAGAAGAGTATCTATCTACAAAATGGATTCAAATAACTCAACAGCCATCGACTCCAACATTCTATATGAGCTACTTCAAATGACCAGAGTCGTATTGGCACGGAGATTGCGGGAGGATCTAGCAGAGAATGTATATGGGCCACTGAAATCGCCTACTTCTGAGCGGAGACGTCCAAGCAACTGATATCGCGACGACGAAGATTAAATGAGACATCGACTATCTGACCAGCGGTGATTTTGACCTTCTCAAACCCTCTCAGAATACTAGCAGGTTGCTGTGCTTCATCCGGGAAGGTCAGGTACAATTGAACGACTTCGGCACCGGTGAGCGAGCCAGCGTTCTGTAAGGTAGTGTTTATCGAGATCACCTCATCAAATGGGTCAACTTGACCGCCAAGACCGTGTGATTAAATGCCCCCTTTATCCAAAGACTATATCTTCATATCCAAAATGTGGAACAAGAGGTAATACAAAAGTTGACTTTAAGAGTGTCGTTGCCAGGCAATACCCCACCAGTGGCTGTCGGAATTCGTGGCGCACTGCTCGTCTTTAATATATCATGATTCGAGGGAGATTCAAAGTCTGATAACTATTTTGATTCAGTAAATGCCCCTCGATTCAAGGAATATTCTAACCCACAATTTTCTTCTTTTTTCTGAATGTTCCTTGAATCATGGTACATTGAAGACCAGCGTTGCGCCACGAATTCTGACAGCCCGTGGTGCCCGGCAATAAGCGAATACCGGGCCCCTATTCGAGACGGGAGCATCCCTCAACGAAAGGCCGATCAAAATCTTTTAGGGCCCCAAAACTTCTTCATTCGTATCAGCCATATGAGAATAAAGTCTAAAAGACCAGAGCTTCCACCTTCGTTGTCGAATATAGGTCGGTATCGCTGAGTCAGCGGCATCATGTGTATGACAACCTTTGGTGGTGGCTGTGCCACTTTGTGACCAACCACCAAGTGGCGACCAGGCAGACATATATCTTTTGCTTTTTTGTTGTGATATCATCATAGCCTTGCTATACAGCTTCATCTTCCTTTTTTATATATAGAATTTCATTTTAAATTGCCTCTAGCGCCTTTAACGGATTCTCAATTATTTTTGCTCTCATCTAAATCAGCAGCTCACTTTCTTTGCGTCGTGATGTCGGCACGATGGGACATCGCTGCGGTCATCGTAGCCTTGCTGACTATGTTCGTTTCTGTTTCGCCAACATCGATACTATACCTGGAGAAAGCCTTAAGGGCTCTGAGTGCCTCATATGGCCGGCGCAAGGACGATGCCAAAGATTCCTATGGGGCGATGTCCTGGAGGGCCGGCTTCATTTGTGTGATCCGCGTGGTTGTTCACACATCAACGATCGCTCAACCCAGTCCCATAGCAGAACAGACTGCTGGGATCAAACGCTAGGCCAAATATTCAATCGTACTTGGTACTTCATGAATGCTAGCTCTAATATTGCCAAGTATATCGTGAAAAAGCCACATCGGCTCGCGTTAAACGATACATATATCCAGACAGATGTTCACTCCCTGAAAGCATTCCTCCTGCTCACAACGGATATATGTCGAAGCTGTGAGACTCTGGATGCGGTGACTTTACTGGAAATACAACGGTATCGTGGCCTAATAACTCTTCATCTCCCTTCCTCGAGTTCAACGCCAATCAATACGCAGCTTACAAAATTCGAAATCGATCGAATGATTGAGGGATATCCACCTTTCTACCGGGAACACTTTACAACCACTGGAGGCATTACGCTCCCCTTTCCAACAACACACACCGACCATATACAGCGAGGGGCATGGGTGCTCAGTGTTGGGATGACAACAAGTAGTGGCCCGACACCGCACTTGTATAACATGCAACGAATTAGACAGGAAAATTCTGATGTGTATTGGAGAGGTACCCATGTCTTGGCAGCTTTCTATATGATCGGTCGGACGCTAGCTCAACTCAGAGCATATGAGGAAAGTGAGAAAGGTCATCCTCGATTAAACCAAACCAACCACTCATGGAGCCAAGATGCTCTAACGTGTTTTGACATGATCATGACTACCGAGTACTCATCACAGCCATGGGCTTTAAAGAAAGAGCAACTCGAGACATCAGACATATTCAAAACCGTCATGGGTGATTGTCCCTGTTATAGTACGTGCATTGGCGGAGCAGACCACTCGGTGTAAGATACCACGTTTAGATTGATATTACTCTATTAACCATTTCAAGTACGTGTGGCCGAAATCAACACAAACAGAAAACCCCTGCGAAAGCCCTCAATAAGGAGCAATGTATTGCGGCTCTTGAAATATTCCAGAATTATCAACACAAGGAGCAGAATTTGCAGATCATCTGGCCAGTACTACCAGAGGTACTACAATGTCTTGTTCTTGGCATGTCTGAGGTTGAACACTACTTTGCATATAGGGGCCAAAAACTAGAAGTGCCAAAAGAGGTTGTAGAACAGCGATACATCTACCTGAGACGATGTTCCAAAGACGCTAGCTGAGGTGCGACAAAGGTTCTCTATGTTAGTCTGATGCTCTCATGCCTTAAGCAAGTAACAGCCTTTTACGCTTTTACCAACAGCAACACCATATGCAACAAGACCTGAAACAAGCAGAGTATCTCGGAAGAATCTCATTATAGACAAACCCATCTATTATACACACCCTATCTCTTTTCTCTCTCTTTTGAATTGCCCATCATCTACACCCATTTAAATCCCTCTCTCCCCCAAAAATAAACAAACAAGAAGTGCGAAGTTCGAAAAGAGTCGGGGGGTATTCAGCGCCCGAACCGTAGTATCCCAAATCCCCAAAGCCACAACACAAATATAACATAACAAAGCAAAACAGCCATCCATCCATCCCATCCCGCAGCACCTCGCTGAAAAAGTTTCTGTATCCTAATCCCGCAAATTTTCGCAGTTATGTACTGTACCCAAATTCACCCGCCCAGATGTGCATACAAGCCTCAGTCCTCCTCTGCAACACTGCCGACCAGCACGCTCGCCTTGCTGCTCTTCTTCCCGAGCGTCAAGCGCGAGAGGCGCTTCCTCACGCTGCCGACCCTCGATCCCACGCTTCCCTCGCGGCTCAGGCCATCTTTGCTTAGATCGCCCGCCGACTTCCCGCTCTTGCCCGTCTTCGGGCGGACTTCACTGCTGCTCCTGCGCGCAGTGCTGAAATCGCTTTGCGTGATCCACTCGCTCCCCTCATCCCCGCCCTTAATCTCGCGGCCTCGGCCTCGTCCGATACTTCCGATACTACCCACGGCTCCACCGCCGCCGAAGAAGCTCCGCCGATTCTCTTTACTCCTACTCCGCTCACTGCCATCTTCTGAATTGCCTCTTCCACGTCCGGATTTGCGATTCCCGTTCCCGTTAACAAGCACCGCCTCCTTGGCCTGGTGTTCCTCTTTTGCTACCGGCTTCCGCTGCAGGAAGCTGAGGCGCGAGCGAGCGGTGCGGTGGCCTGGCGTGTCGAGGATGTCCGTTGCTTGGGTAGCAATGGTGCCGTTTGTGTTTGAGTTCGGGAGGTTGCGTAGCATCTGGCTGTTGCGGAGGCTGCGGTCGCTGAGCACGGGAGAGGAGATGGCCCAGCTTGGGACGGGCGTTGGGTCACGGACGGCTTGCGGGAAGGTGAAGGATGCTAGTTCGGGGGCGAAGGTGGATTCGAAGTCTGCGGGCACGTTGTTAGTATTTATTCTTGGATGGGAGAGGGGAAGATGTACTTTGAGAGAGTTCCTCGACGGTCAAGGACGAGCCGGCCAGTGCTGTCTTGGGCAGTTTGCTCAGCATCGTAAGACACCGCTTGACCATAACAGCGTGATCGATCAATGCAACCTTCAACGCATTCTCAATTGGACTGAGTTCCACCTCCTCAACCTCATCATCCGAAATCACCGTTGGCAAGAGCTCTCTATATCTTGCAACCGTCGTCTCGCTGTTTGTTGCCACAGATATATTCAGCGCATCGATAAGCAAAGGCGCCATGTCCTTCTCTCCCTCAGATACCTTTTTCTCAACAACGATCATTTCTGCCGTCTTGCGGATGATTCTTTCAAGTGCTGTTTGCACGGGAGAGAGATGTATCCTGTCAACAGAGACGATTTCGCTGCGTTGAAGAATTGTCGGAAATGATTCGAGAGTTTTGTAAATAATTTTCTCGGCGCTGTGTTCAGTGACGGGGCCAGCGGTGTTACGTTTGCTAGTCACGGAGAAGAGGTAAGGGTTTGTGGAGAGCAGGTAGTCTCTCACGACCTGCGGCACTCTCGCACGCTGGAAGACGTGATGCTCCAAATCACGATGTGGGGACAGTGCTGAGATTTGCAAGAATTGACCCTCGACATCCTCCACTTCGCCGCTTGTAACGATCTGTGCAGATGGATGCTGCTCTTGCATACGATCTGTGAACTGTGTCGTCCTCTCCGTTGGGGATCCTTCGTAAACGAACTCCTTGTCTCGCAAAGACGGAGGGAATCCCATTCCCCTGTACACGACGCGGAAGTATTTCGGAATCAGTTTATCACTCTTTGAGATCGTTTCATAGATGGTGGCAATGGCTCTCTGTGTCCGCGCCAGCTTGGGGAAATCGTAGACATTATTCTGATACTGTTCCTGCAATTCTTGATAAGCGTTGAGAGCACTGCTCCACGCTTCTCCATCTTCGAAATGCTTGATGATGTCGAAATAGATCTTTTCTTTGCGGTCAAATTGTGATTGAGCTGGGAATTCTGGATCGAGGAGAGGAGGAACGATTTTCGTCGGATCCCAGTCGTACAGATCGGCGTGCAGGCGGAGAGCAAGGCCTGCTTCTGTGGGATTTCGTGCATCGTCTTGCAGCTGTGCGAGTTGATGGACATAGCGGATGAAAATCTCCTCCTTCTGCATATCGCGCAGGAACTCCATGAGCCGCAGTCGATGGATCATATGCGAGGCTTCGCCAGTGACATCCGTGCTGTGTACCGCCACGAGAAGATCCAAGAATTCGTCGATGGTAGCAATTAACTCCTTCAGACCAACATATAGTGGGTCATCATCCACTTGACCAAGAGTATCGAAGAGACCGAGGAGCTCATTGATAAACAGCTTCTGAAGAATGCTTTCCGTCAAGGGCTTGGACTTGAATAATCGGTCCAAGCAATCAATCATCTCGGTCTGGATAACAGATAAATCCTCGCTCAAGGTCCACTCGCTAACAATCATCGTCTGTAGCACCTCAACAGCGACTCGTCGAAGGCCCTCATGCACGCTAAGACAGAGCTCAACAATCGGACCAACGAGCACAGGCACATATTGCACTTGGTATCCACCCATCTTGGTCAATCCATATCGTTGCTTCTCATCAAGACTCGTCTCCCATCCGATTGCTTCCCAAGTGCGTCGCAGAAGCTCAGCACCATGTTCTCTGACATCACCGGCAATCTTCCACACAGCTCTTCGCTTTTGCTCAGGGAATGTCTCGAGAGCGAGTGCATCGCTACCAACAAGCTTTAGCAGAACAGTGAAGAAGACCTTCCACAGTTCAGTATTATAGCTTTCGGCCTCATCGGGATGGGGTAGGAAAGACTCCAGCAGGATCCCAGCAAGATATTCAAGGGTCTTCATCGTCGATTTGTGGTGATAGATATGGACGCTCAGCCAATTTGCCGGGAAAGCTTCACATTGCAGAATACTGAGATGGACATGCAGCGTGTCTTCGAGAAGAGTAGCCATCTCATCCTCAGCAAGCTCAAGCTGCATACCGGCGGGTTGATTCGAGATGGCAGACAGGATGGCAGACAGTTCAATGAGCACTTCATCGAACTGAGAATCCCCAGAGATCGGCTTGCTCGGGAATGGGTAGGTTGTTGGGAAGAGCAAAGATAATCTTGTCTTTGGTGGCTTTGGCGGAGCCTGGAGAGCGAGATAAGAGTCGATGATTTTCGGGATGTAATCGGGAACCTCAGGACCAAGGCCAGCGACCTGCGTTGACAAAATTGAGCAGCAGAGTCGGACTTGTTCTCTCCACTGCTCAGTGACCTCTGCAGTCTTGCCCCAGTGAGGTGCAATCCAGCGAACTGTATTTGCGCTAAGAGCAGCTTTTTGCTCTTGCTGGGAGAAGAGATCCAGCTTCGAATAATTGATGATCAGGACAAGTTTGTACAGAATTAGCTTCCCCTTGACCGCTGAACACGAGTCCATGAAATCGATGGCGATGTGAAGAATCTCTTCTGTGCTGAGCAAGCCTGTGAGCTCAGGTAACCAGGTATGGAAATGTTGAACAGCCAGTGTCTGACTCCCGACGAGAATGGGAGCATTATTTCGCATCAGCCCATCCAGAGCTTTGAAGATGCTTCGCAAATGTCTCGTGAACCCTGGAGAGGTGCTCGTAATGCCGATCCCTGCCTCCTTTGCTTTCTGCTGTCCCCGTGCGTGGGTGATGAACTTGAGAATATGTCTCACAACTTTGAACGTTGCTCTCAGCTTTCTCGACGTATCCGGATCCGAAGGCTTGGCAAGCAGTCTAGTGAAAGATCTCACTAAACAAGGCGTTGCAAAGGGGTAATTGAACTTATTCTCCGCGTATTGATCAACCAGCGGTCCAAGGTTAAATCTCCGATCATGAACAATTCCCAGAACAGTGACCAGCGCGCTGAAAATCAGATCTTCATAATCGTCGTTTCCGGTATGCTCAACCAAGATGCCAAAGATCGCATCAAAGACATCGTTCAGTAGCTTCACGACCTCAATCTCGGGCACGAAAACTAGTCGCTTCAACAACTCCTGGACATCTCCTGGCGGCTGCTCTTTCCACTTCAGTAACCCAAGAAGCACTTTATCTTGCGAAAATCTTGTGCTGCAAAGATACGTCTGAACTCTGAGTGTCGCAATTGGTCCCGTGACTGCTTCGTCCTTGCTGACATCATCTTTGCCTCTCGCATTCCAGTTCAGGTTCAGGTATCCAGTTCTGCCTTCACCTTTGCCCTTGGGCGAGCTGGTAGTATCGTCGTATCTGTAGAGCAGCAAGCTGTGGTGGCCATCTCGCATAAACGCGCCTTGATCCCAGAGAGGTATGTGACAAATTGCAAACGGCGAATTCGGAACATCGGAGAGCATCATTACGATGTGAGAGCCAGGAACGTCCACTGGTGCAATAGCAAGGCGCAAATTCTGGTTCCAGCCATCGCCGCGCTCAGCTGCTGTGGATTCCCACGTTGATTGGGAGTCGCAGTTCGACGAAGGGAATATCGCGCCTTCGATTCGTTCACCATTGGCTCGCCGGACTTCGAGTGTGATCTGAAGATTGGATCCTGTGATGCCAGAAGAAAGCGGTGTCGCGCTGCCAGCTGAGCGCGAGAGGAGGGCGTGTCGAGGTAAGAACGCTTCATCGATGGTAATGTAGATATCTGATCTTGGTTTTGTTGGAGCACCCGAGAACCCCATCTTGCTCGTTCTTGCAATGCCAGAGAGTAGCGTCGGGGTGGCCTTGATAAGCGCATCTGCATCCGCATTCTCGAACGACTTCAGATGGATCTGTAAACGTTCTGCTCTTCGTGTTTTCTCAAAGTGTCCGGATTTACTCTCCATCAAATCTTTGATCACATCTTCCCAGCCATCTTCTTGCTTCTCATGTCCAAAGCCAGTGGACGGAGACCAGATGGTCATCACCGACTCCACTTCGTCTTCTTGCTTCATGATTGAATTGACTCTCAAAGCTCCAATTCCCATGGTTCTGTTGACAATCCGGGTGATAGTCCCCTTTTGCTCATTTGCTGCCGGTCCCCGAGAATCTGCCGTACTTGGTGGATCTTGATTATCGTCTGTTCCTTCGTGCTCGGAGAGAGAATTCAGCTTGGAAGATATTGGCGCATTTCTCGAGAACGCAGATCTCTGAGATTTCTGGCCCCACATCAAGCTTCTTCGTCCAGACTTGCTTCCCAAGCTTGACGACTGCGGTTTCTCGCTTTTCGTGGTTGACCCATCTCTTGAGGCCAGCCCACTTCTCGATCCCGGCTTGCCTGCAATAACCTGCGCTGTTGATAGAATTTTGACGACCAAGTAGAGCTCTGTGTCTGTAGAAGGCAGATCTCCAATATCAGCCGAGGCAAGATCAGTGAACAGTGTCCGCATCTGGCCAGCCTTTGCCAAGCTCGTCAATGCGCCACTCGGTGGAACCTCCACGATATAACTCTCGCTCAACGCCTCCGCAGCTTGTCCTGGAGTTTTCGAAGCCAGAAAGAACACCAAGGTGGTTGACTCCGTATTCGCGCCCACAAACGCCTTGACATCGATCAGGAGGTGGTGTAACGTGAGGTTCTCGTTCGCAGGAGGTTGTGGCCGTTCGTCTAGGAGACTCATCATAGATTGCAGTTTCGTGATCTCGACCGCCGAGTCCTCACCCGTCAGAACTCGTCCTCGTTCAGCAGGATCCCGAACAATAACCTCCCCGTTAAAGACCTTGTTCCCGCGCACCAAATCCCAAACTGTCTTCTCTCGCAAGCTGCTCAGCTCATGGGTAGTTAGCACATTGTGCAAGAACTGCCTCCGTGACAAATCCAGCGATTGTACCAGCGCAGACATCTTCTCCAGCAGCGGGTATTGTCTGCTCAGTAGCAACTCGTGTAGGTTCGTAGAATGCCATTCCCGCAGACAACTCGCGATTTCGTCCACCAGCGGCTCAGAGGCAGACGTCGGTGTCTCATCACCAATTTTCAGCATCGGTACCGGGGCAGGAGGTTTGGGTCGATCCGGATCGCGTGGAGAGTTGACAGACAGCGCAAGTGGAGCATAATTTCCATTCCCATTTGTAAGCTGCATGGAATGCTTCTTCTTGATCTTGCTGCCCGGCCTACTCCCCTTCCCCCCCGAATGCCTCCCAGAAAGCCGTTTTCGCAGTTGGAAGCTCAGAGGAGAGATGAGTGGACTCCCATCCGCATTGGCGCTGCCACTGCCTCTGTAACCATCTGACTGCGTCTCGCCATTGACCAGCCCATCTTCCTCATCTCCCTCATCGTCCTCACCCAGCACCTCCCTCACCTCCACGCAACTCCTAGGAAATATGCCCGAGAACACGCGCGCTTCTAAGGTTTGCCCTTTCACACTCGTCAGCCCCGCAAGCAGAGACGGCGGCGCGACCAGGTAGCCACGAAACCAGTCGCCATTGCGCCCGCCCTGCTCGATGATGTAGAGCTCGTCGCCGAGCTCGAGGGGGAGGTCTGCGGGCTCGTGGGCCGCGAAGGGGAAGGTTGCGACGGCGAAGGCGATGCGGGGGAGGGGCTGCCAGGGCATTGCTCCCTTTGTCTTGTCCTGCGGGCAGGATTCGAGGTATCGAGGAATGCAGAGGGAGGCGGGCGTTTTGTTTCGAGAGCGCGTGGACGGGGGCTCAGGAACGGCGGCGTGATTGGTCGATTATCGGGATCGCGGGGGTGGATTCATGAGGAATGTTTTGTTGGCTTCGCGGACGTCGATTGCGTGTCTGTCTGCTGGTAGGAAATCCCGTCGTGGAGGACACTGAGGTCTGGAGATGTTGAAGACTGAGGTTCGATTAGGATGCGTGTGGAGAGGAAGAGGTCAGCGCGCACAGATTATTTTTGTGAGTGGAGGTGAGTGAGTTCGTTCCCGATGTGATTGCTGCTGGGCTGGGCTGCTGGGTCTGCCGTTCGCTCGCCTCTGCCACGCCCCTGAAGATTGCAGTCCTTGCTCTTGCTCCCTGTCGCTGTGTTTCTCGCGTGGGGCCACCAATTGCCCAATGCCTCTAGTGCACGGCAGAAAATATTTCAGGAGGACGGTGAGCGAGCCTCGCACGCTTTCTTTTTTGGTGTTCGAGAGCAAACAAATGCTTTCTTTTTCCTCTCTGTTTCCACGAGAGCGTTTGAGAATGGAGTTGAGGGGAATGTTTCCTCCTATCGCTAATGTGGGAGCTAGCGGCGAGCTAGGGGATGGATCAGGGGTAGCAGAGGTACAGCGTCAGGTACAGACACGTGGAGAGCAGTGTACTGCATTGGAGACAATCAGCGTTTGCTGCAGACTTTAGTTTGACGATCATTCTACTTGTAGTACAGAGTTTTCGTTTCTTTCTAATTCAAAAATAGAAACTTCAGATCAGAAGGCAGCAAGTGGCACGTGCAAGGCGCTCTCACGGACCTCCTTTCATTGGCCAATGGCAGAGCTCTCGGTACGTGATGCTGGGGTTGCAGATCAATATCAAGGAGCATTAAGGTTAAGCCTACCGAGCTTGTGTAATTGTGGGGCTCAATTGATCCCCAGAGATGGGTGAGGTCACGGAGAATTTGCTTGTTTTTGATTTGTGATTCTATTCCTCTATGGTTTGTTCGCTTCATGCATACAACCAGAAACTCCGCCCAGATGCAAATTCTTGTCTTGAGAAGAGTGTTGGACAACCCGCATGCCCAGAGAAGGAAATTCGTGAGGTCGTAACATTGTTCTCGAGAATATCTTGTGAAGATTAGGATCCAATGCAAGGCGGCAAATCATTCCCAATGACAAGCAGTCCAAATGCAAGCGGAAGTGGCATTATATCGAAAATCGTCCACTTCTTCAGGTTTGAACAGGATCCCTACTGTCGAGACCACGAACAATCCCGTAACTCGCGCCAGCAGCAACAGCACCAACTATGAGAGTCTGGAAGGCTCCATAGAATGCAGACTTCTTCGTGCCAACCGTGACCCAATTCTTGATGTATCCGAACACCAAGAGGACGAGGGCTGTAATACCAATGGAGACGAAGAGGGCATGAGTAACGTCGTGCATGATGAAGTAAGGAATCATGGGGATAAGACCACCTGCAAAAGTCAGTGGCGAGTCCCAGAATAGGGATGAAAAATAGCGTACCAATGAAGTATGATAGTCCCATAGTACCGCCAGAGATATAGGCACGCTGCCAGGTGGGTTTGTCAAGCCGGAGCTCGAAGTCCATCATGAACTGGTTACATTAGCTTGGTTTGGAGATTGCAGTGTGAAATACATACTTGAACCCATTGATCAGGATTTGCCTGCAAGGCATCGACGACAGGTGTAATATCATCATGCGGAATGTTATACTTCTCCAGGATATCGTAGATCTCCTGTCTCTCGATGTGCGGAAAGCGGTGCACCTCATCGTATTCTCTCTTCTCTTCAGCCATATATTTCTCGCGGTCCGAGTCAGCTGCAAGGAATGCGCCGAGACCCATTGAGATGGAGCCACTGAACAATTCAGCCAGCCCGCCTAGGACCACCAATCTTGAAGACCCCAAGCTGCGAATGGTTAGTGGTCATGGATTCCTGTGGGTCAGAGAGAAGGGAACAACTCACGAAGAGAGGCCAGCTGTCAAGGCGAATGGAACGGTCAGGCCATCAGAAGCACCGAGAATGATATCTTTGACGATATCTCCATGCTTCGAGTGCTGCTCCACATGTCCTCCCTCACTCCCTTTAGCAACCTGCGACAATTCAGAGGGAGGCTCAGTACTGCCAGTAGGATCGAGAGTGCTGTTCGAGGATTTCATGCCGAGATGAGGTTGATGATTGACCGCAGTCTTCTCACTGTGGAAAGAAGAGGAAGTCATCTTGACTTGAAGTATTAAAATTTCCTGAAAGAAGAGCAGGGCGCTACAGAGAAGTGCAAGTTGCTAGGTGCAGACTTGGGCAATATTTGTGTGCAGAATGACGATTCTATGTCTCACATAATGTTTGGTGAAAGGCAAAGGCGCGCCATCACATTCTTAAAGAAATCTAAAGTGATCGCATGCGGCAAAAGGTGAAAAGTAAAATAAAAGGAACAGTCCAGACAGGCTCGCAATGACATCTTATCCTGCGGCGCCAGGCTCGTGGACCAATGCATGGCGAAACAAGTCATTCTGGGTGTCGTTGGCAAACAACGTGATGATCGCCTTCCAGAGTGAGGTGACGGGAAAGCTGGGAGTGGAGCTGGAAGTGGCCAATCGCGAGAGAGGGAATTGTCAGCCGATTCTTTGAGTGGCAAGCAAGCTTTGCAGCAGGAAGCCGAGTGCACTTCACAGTAGGCAGAAGTGATGACATAACTTTACAAGAAGGAGGCGCCTTCAACATCTTTTGTGTTTTTGGGAGAAGGAGGAGTTGCTACGATGCATAATTAGATTTGCTGCTAAACGCAAGCCCCATGCATTTGCAGGCTTGGCTGCTGACAAAGATCCCGTGAGTGCTGCACTACCGCACTTGGTCAAAACAAGCATGCCTCGGACTCAACCTCCTTCCTCTCTTCATGCTTCAGCGAAACTCATCTAGCATCTACTCTTAGTGGAGAACTTGTACTTCAACCCAAGTCAAATCTAGCAGCAAATTCAATCAGGCTCTGCCGTCACTTCCCTCTTCATTTCATCCAACAAGAAAATTCAAATGACGACTTCGTGTTCATGCCTCACATGTGCTTGAGCAAGGTCAAGTCTTTCTTCTTCAACCCCACCATTCCTAGAATTCCGGCGGAATCGCAATTGCGGTCCCATGTTACCTCATTTCACCAATCACTCCTTCAAAAACTTGGTCTCCTTCAATTGCAAACCCATCACATGTCGCCACCCCACAAGCTTCAGCCGCGGCTGACCAGGTTCTCCACACGATCTCCTCCCTTTGTACCCCTGTCTCCGCCGTCCAGTACCTGCAGCATCCTTGACGCTTATTACAGCCCTTCATCTTACTTTCCCCTTCCATCTCTTCTCCGGCGAGTCACCACCCAATCGCAACGATGTTTCGTCCCATTCACAAGAAATAAGGTTGGACAACCTTGCACCATCGACAACGGTTGGGAAAGGAGAGCACTGACTGGTACGGATCCTCTCCATCACAAGCCAATGTCTTGCGGGGTATCCAACGGAGAAGTATTTTCACCGAACGGATGACGATCTTGCCCTTCAGAGCTGAGAGTATATCTTCCTGTGTCCCCTCCGTTCCTTCTGTCCCACCCCACCTCTGGTCTTTCATTATCCAGACCTCACTCAAGCATTTTCCACTCATCCAAACATCAAAATGCATCTTTCCACTCATCCAAACATCAAAATGCATCTCTCACTCCCCATCCTTTCTCTGCTTGTAGCCAAAGCAGCAGCAGACGGCGCCGCAATAGTAGCAGCAATGAGCACAATCAGCAGCGCAACCGTCTCCCTCAACAATACCGTCTCCTCCTTCCCCTCCAACCCGGTCCTCGACTTGCTGGACATAGGGCCCCTGCTCTCCGACTCACTAACTCTCCTCAACGACATCAACGCCGCGACCTCCATCGCACAGAAATCCGCAAACCTCAGTCTCACAGACGCAGTCAGCGTGGCCCAGAGCACGCTCTCCCTGGCCTCAACGGTTGAATCAACACTCACGAATATCGTGAACAGCAAGCCCAAGTTTGATAAACTGGTTGTGGTCAGCCCGGTGATTTTGCTGAATCTGAAGGAGGAGAAGGCCGCGACGGATAAGTTTGGTGCGGCTGTTGTGTCGAAGGTTCCGCCTGCGTTGCAGGCGACGGCGCAGGGTTTGTTGGCGCCGATTGATGATGCGTTTAATAGTGCTATTGCTACTTATGAGGAGTTTGCGCTGAGGCGGAAGAGGAGTGTGAGGATGTAAATTGTGTTGGAAAAAAAGTTATCTGAATGAGAAGGGAGGATAGGATGAAAGGGTGGTAGTAAAAGGAAGGACCTGGGATTTGGAGCTTTTATTAGCATTAATATTCTACTTACAAGGAATGCAATGCATACAACAAGTAACCAAGCAGTATTCTACCGGACCATCTAATACTGTTCATGCCATCTTTCCATATCTTGACAACCCTCCCCTCCCACCCACCGAGCCAATCTCTGCCCCCTCAACCCCTCACCTCGTACCCCACTTATATACCTGGAATAATCGCATACCTCTTCCGTCTATACTCCTTCGGGAACTCGGCACGCAACGCCTTCTCCTTCTTGATAGCCCAAAGCTGCATCTGCACAAGGGCAACCACCATAAACAGCAGCGTGGCACTACTCCTCGTAACTAACAACACGCCCGTCCACGCAATCATCTCAAACAGGTAATTCGGGCACGTAACCCAACTGAACCCATACCCCTTCGGAATACCCCTCTCAGTTCCGCCCTTGCTTCTTAACTTGCTAAGCGTAACATGTGTGTGGAAATTCGACACTTCGCCGAAAATGTAGAGCACAAGGCCGATGATGTCGAGTTTTCGAGTTAAGGGGGTTTCGAGGGCGGTGTAGGAAGAGGGCGCGTAGATCCAGTATGCGAGCCAGGCGCCCGAGAGGATCCAGTAGTGGGCCGAGTTCTTGAAGATGTTGAAGAGCGGCATTGTGGCGAGCGAGAAGCGGTGGATGAACAGCGTCTCGTACTCCCGCTTCAGAAAGTGCAGGAGGATCATTGCGGCGGCGAGGAGTTGTGAGGTGGATAGTGGGGGTAAGGGCCCGGAGCTGTAGGGAAGGTAGGGTAGCGAGAGTTTGTAGAGGTATGGTCGCAGGAGGAAGGGGAATAGGAGGTGGACTATGATGGGTCCAGCGTATTCGATCACGAAGGTCGTCGCCCAGGATAATTGGGGGCCTGCCAACAGTTTATCAGCTTGATTCCAATATATGGATTTTACTATGAGGATTAGGGGGACATACCAAGATCCTTAACCAAAATCTCCTTCGCGCCCAGAACAGACTCTTGCCGTGTAATCAACGCCCTCCGATCCTTCAACAGCTTCTTCTTCTCTGGCTCGTACAGTCCGAAGCGATTCGGATCCCATCCGCCAGCCCGTTTTGCCAGGTTATCTTTCACATCTTGGACGGTGGTCTTGTCTGTGATCTCAATGCTAGTGGGGAGTTTCTTGATCGGCTTTTTGGGTACTAGCTTTATGTCAATTTTTAAGCTCAATTGAAGGGGTGCAGGGTTTGCATACTCCGATTGGAGACTTTGAGGGTCACTGGAAATGCCATGGTAACGTCCGCTAGGTCTCGAGGCTCGTGGAATGGTTGTGAGGTGTGCAGAGAAGTTGTTGAGTGTATGGAAAGATTGTTGATTTGGCGACGTGTCGGCCGCACGTGATGGGAAGGAACTGCCGAGGCTCCACTCGGCTCCCCTTTTCTTCTTCCAACGTCTCTCGCCGTGTACAAGCATCCGAGTCGCTCATTCGTATCAAATCCTCAAGCCTTGCGCTGGAAAACTCAATAATCCGGGCTTCCATCTTTTCCCCGCTTCTATGTCGAATTCCTTATCTCTACCCTCCTTCATAGGGAATACTTCATTTCGAACTATCGAAATCCTCCCAGGCCAAAAGGCTGACTCCATAAAGTGTCATGTTCTTTGCCATTCATCCCCTTCTGCCACCACATATGAAGCTTTGTCTTACACTTGGGGTGGTCCGACATTGAAGCATTCTATTTTCATTGGGGACAAGGAGTTGAAAATCACAACAAATCTCCACTCCGCATTTGTGCGACTGCGTGATGAGAAAAAATCACGTATGCTCTGGGCTGATGCGGTATGCATTAATCAAGAAGACGCAAATGAAAAACCCGGTCAAATTCGCCTTATGCGACAAATCTACCAAAATGCTCAGCGTGTTATAGCCTATCTCGGAGAGGCTGCTGATAACAGCCAAGCAGTCTATGATCTTATGGGCCCTATTACTCTCATTGCATTTAGTCGCCAGCATCCCCTTTATGAAGAGGAATACGAAGAAAGCGGTCTCCCACCTCGATCAAAGTCTACTTGGCGCGCTTTTCATCACCTTTTTCGTCGCGCCTAGTTCACGCGTTATTGGACAATACAAGAAATAGTATTGGGACGAGAAGTTGACCTTATTTGTGGCGAATGGGTTCTACCATTTAAATTGTTTACTCGTTATATCATTCGAGGTATAATTTTAGAATTGCCCTTTACAGATATACCAGCGAACAATGAACAGGTTGGAATGGCCCAACTTATGCGCATCTCTCAGCTGCTAGATAGCGGATCTAATTCTTGGGCGCTGATCCAGCTCTTACGTCTACTTTGTCTTGCCCGGGCTTCAAAAGACCACGACTACATATACGCAATCTTGGGTATTGCAGCGGAAGCGAATGACCCCACGTTGAGGATAGATTACTTGGAGTCCGCAGAAGATACCTTTCTCCGATTTGCAAAATACTTTGTAACACGGGGAGATGGTGTGCAGCTTTTGTATAGTTCTCATCTGAAACCTGCAGGTTCGACGCTACCCTCGTGAGCTCCAAACTGGGCAACAAAAGACCTGGTAGTCTCCAGCATTGCCCCGGAACCTATATGGAATCTTTTCCCTCACTTTTCCGCTGGAGGTGAATCACAAGCGTCGATAAGCCTGAAGCCGGATTCGAATGATCTGATAGCAAGGGGGATTATCTTCGATTGTCTCTTTAAAGTCGGCAAAATATATGAAGAAAATCCGAATGATCAATCATTGGGAGGTAGAATGTGCGTGGTCCAGGATTGTATGAATGAGCTTCACGATCTTTTTGCCACATTTTCACGGTATCCCAATGGAGAAGATCCCGGGGATGCTAAATGGAGGACACTCGTGTGCAATACCTCTGCAGGAATCTATGGACAGCTGAGACCGTGGCGAGACTATGCTCAGAGGTTCAAGGCCTTAGAAACACTTGTTGATGGTCTAAAAAATGGGAAATCTCTAGCAAGGGAGGAGGCTGACTCATATTTCCAACAAGCAAAACAACCTGTAAGAGAATCACTGGGTTGGTGCTATTCCAAACGGCGCGCCGTCACAGCGAAAGGTTATTTAGCCCAAGTTCCGCGTCTCGCACAGGCTGGTGATGTCGTTTTTATCGTCTTCGGCGCGGATATTCCATTCATACTACGGCCGGTATCGAGTGAATACATGGTTGTTGGCGAATGCTATGTCGACGGGATAATGGACGGAGAGGTATTATATATGGATGATGTGAAGCACGAGGACATTATAATACAATAAGCAGATTTTCTGAATCTTAATATTATGAACTGGGTCTGTTATTATAAATAGATCTTCTATGTTTAGAGCTAAATTTCGAGAACAATAATAAATACTGAGACCAAATCACCCTGCGAGTTATCCTTCTAATCTGCGTGTTTACAGATCTCTAATTAGAAATCATCTTAGCCCGGGAACTACTACTAGTATTGATTCCTTTTGATGGTAAGTTTAGAAGGAGTCAAATTATAGCCCCTTCTCGCTTTAAATTTACTTCTTTTCGCATTTCCAGGGTTTATAAGTGCTATTATTAAGAGGCCTAATTTTTACTCCTTTTCTTCCAGGAATACCGAAGGAACCTGAGGGTTTGATCCTCTATTCCTGAAGGACTTTGTTTCAGGATCTATTATAATGAGCCAACCGGATAATTAGAAAGGGGTTGAATACGGCACGGTGCGCTTTCGCTACAGTACTCTCTACTCTCCTTTTTATTTTCCCGGCTCATCTAACAATCGAGGACGGTCTCATAACTCATATCCAATATTCCTAAGTTTACTTTCTATGCGACTCTGGGGCGCTAACTTTGAGCATGAGTTAGATTGGTTTATGGTTTAAACGCTGCGAACTCTCTCGTCGGAATGTGCGGCGAGTTGACTTATGCTAAATCTGGATTGGCCTTTTATCCGTTGCGCTGCGGCCAGCTTTTTTTACGCCGAACCATGCATTTCTGAACGAGGAAACCTAGCAAATCGGAGAACCGAAATCCGGCTTTGAGCCGCTTGATTTGCTGTAATTTATACTTAAGCACGAAGTGTAAAGCTGGCCGCAGGGCAACGGATTTGTTGGACATTCGAGGATTCGACAAGATATTGCTACGCCTCTAAACTAATTATACACAGCGAGTCAAAAGAATTAAATGGAGCATGTTCGCTCATCATATTGAAAAATTCTCTCTTCATCCGACCAAGCAAACCTTTAACGCTTCTCAATATCTATTCGAATATTACAGCGATCGCTCAATTTCAAAGCAACCATGACAAGAATGATCTCGACCATCATCGGTGTGGTGTGTCTCCTCTCCGCTCTCACTCACGCCTCTGCAATCCCGTCTTCTGACGCGACCAATGCAGACACTTGTGCGGGTTTGTCCTTCCCTCCTTACCTCTCCATCGAGTAGCAATACTAAAGCCAAACAGATGCACAGCACCTCAACAACGGCCAAACCTGTTGCCATTCAGGCGGCGTCTCAATCGACATTGCCAATGGATGGAAGAACACTCTCAACAACGAGGGTGACCAAGTGTATCGTGCTCCGTATGTCGTAACCGACGTCAACCACGACTATCAAACTATTTTTTCTGGCCCAGGCACCCCTGGGTTGCTGGGGTGGTCTCTGAATCCAGGCGGGCTTAGTGTGACGCACGCGGTGGCTACTCAATTGGCTAGAGGACTGCAGGATATCATAGACAAGTGCCAGGTACCTGGCAGTGGCGTTGTTTCTGGTATGTTCTTGTCACTTCAATTTGCCAATTGATTATTATGTTAACGAATATGTTTAGGAAGAGCATCTGTATTTGGTGACGGAGACTTCATTCTCAATCTTTCGTAGTAGTGCGCGGATTTCATTTTTGCTCGACTTCTCCCAATCGGCGACAGTAAACCAGAAGAGCAAGATGATTGTTGTTATTCTGAAGCGTCTGTACTCTGGGATTTGATATTCTCATTATCAACCACATCTCCTTATAGTATCATTATTGTGTTACATAGTTGAGGTTCAAAAATGGAATGTATTGGATATGCGTCTTGTGTATTGATATAAACCTGTATCCTGAGTAGACTGATGCGTGAATCGGACCAAGTTATAATAGCACACACAGCTTTGCGGAATTCTTTTGTTGTAGTGTAATTTTTAGTTTAATTGCAGAACAGAGAAGCTACGATAATTAGCGTTAGACATTTTAAAGCGTTATAGTACACGAAGAAAGGTTTGTAGTATAGGCTGGTAGTTAAATGTAATAAAATGCACCTGGCTATCAATTAGTAAACTTTTAATACAGCTTTCTGAGAATTCCTTTAGGTAGAACTAGTCCCAATGCTTGATTGCAGGGTTTCAAGACTTTAAAACTTGGAATCAGCTTACTACTAAAAACTAAAAGAGGAGAAAGAATCCAGACATAGATAAGATTTGAAAACTACTCGGTCCCGTGACATACCGACCACAGCACGTGTTTCTCGATTTAATAATATCGGGCAATCGCGAAGCTCAGTCAGCACAATCGGGAATCAAATTGAGAATTCTCAATTCCGGAAAATGATGAATATTCCCTATAAATCAAAAGACAAGAACCTATTCGCATTTCCACTGCCACGCACTACGTTATCTTCCCGCCGCATACGTAACGCATCTACTCAATTGCATGACCGACTCCCACCCCTCAAGAGTCAGTCTGTATGTCGCCCTCTACATTCGCGATGGCGTGAAACTACCATCCCAAGCCCTGGACCGCTACCACTGGGCCCTTCTCGCGATTCCTAGCAATGAGAGTCACCTTGATGCAATAGCAACGCGCTTCCACGCGCGAGACTATTACATCGAAGAGAATCAGACGCACTGGATCTATGAAGAGATTCGCGTCCCTGCGCATGGCACTTCGAAACTGCTCTCTCAGACGTATCTTGGTGATGTGGTTGAGGAAGAACGATTGGTTGAGATTTTGAGAGATGCAAGGGTTGGGCAGGAGAAGGGGTGGAATTGTGTGGATTGGGTAAGGGGCGCAGTTGACGGGGTTTGGGAGGAGGAAGTGCTGGAGGACGGGAGAGGGGTGGGGTGGGAGGCGCTGCAGGGAAGGTCGTTGATGGGTGCTGATGAGGAGGTTGTGAGGAGAGAAAAGAGCGTGAGAATGCTGTTGTAGATGGCACTTCTTAGATGGTTTATACTCGGCTATAGATTTGTTTAGATTTCATCTCCGGTACCCAGAGAAGTTAAAGAAATAGATCAATTACCCCACTTTCCCAACATACGAGATTGCCTCTCTTGTCATGCCACTCGAGAACTCACAGTTCCGTATTCCTTTCACCTCACAAAATCTTAATCACCAAATCATCCGCCAAAAACTTCCTCTCACCACCCTTCTTTCCGTCCTTCCAATCATAGCACTTAATCTCAAGCACGTTAACGCCCTGCCCCTCTTTGCCCCAATGCGCCATCCCAAGTCGAAAACTGTGAACATGGCCTGGTCCACCTGCGCCAGCCATAAATTAGCATTGCTTCACTTCAGCCGCCAGTTCCTAGAAAAGAGAGCAAACATGGAGACGTACCCCAAATTATACCCGCCCCATAAACATCCAACACATCTCTTCCATCCAACATCCACGCATTAATCGCTATAATGACCAGTCCCTCCTTCTCAATTTCTCCTACTGGCTTGAGCCTTATATAAATGGGTTGGAAGCGGTGCGGAAAATCTTCCTCCCATTTGCCCTTCATCTCCTCTTCGCATTCCTCTGAGACCGAAGAAGGTGAGACATAAATCCTCGGCACAGTAGCAACACCAGGAGAAAACTCTTCCGATCCAAGTATCGCATTCGGCGCCGAAAGCGACTTATCCCTATCCTCCTCATCCAAAAGCCCCTTTTCCACAGCCAATGATACATTTACCACTTTCCACGATGCAAATGTCATATTTTTATAGCTCGTAATATTGGCCAACGGTTCTTTCGTCTTAATATCATCGAACTGCAATCAACATTAGTTCTGCCCTGGACTTTAGCTTTGAGGAAGATTTAGGTTGCATACATCAAGCAATATTTCGTTGGAGAGAGTGTTGATGTTTTGGACCTTTGGGGAGAAGGAGGGAGGCGTGGATTTGTAGTCTTTATAGAAAACCATGCCATGCGTTGACGAAAACGCATCGAGAACCGTCTGCTTATCCTCAGCAGCAGAGAATCTCTCTATTCCGTCAAGTCTTTCGTGGACCCAATTTCCTCCAAGGATTTTCTGAGAGCTCTCAAATCCGAAGCTTACAAGAAAAAGAGCGGCGCAGAGAGTAAGTAGATGTGAAGACCCCATATCTTTTGTGATTCAATTTTTAACCTTCGATGATTGATAGCGAATATTTGATGATCGTAGAGGATAAAATTGTGAGGCCTTGATATGGTACGTATAAAACCAACGTCATCTTACCCCGCATACAACACCAACTGCTGCCTGCTCAATCCATGCCTGTATGCCTGCATGTTAGCGGCGAAGCTTCTCGTAGAAGTTCTTGATAGGCTAAATATTAATTCTGCAGTGCCGTGGCGCATAAAGTATCACCTTCGTTTAAAGCCCCAGTACTAAAGCAGACAATTAACTATATTCAATTTTGACAAGAAAACAAAAGTGTATGCTCCTTAAACCATCTAACAAACCCCTCCCTCGTTTTCCTTCCTCATTCATTTCAATTCAGTGCTGATAGTAATTGAGAAGGAAATCAAGCAACAGTACTAATAGCTAGCGCTTGATGCGAAGAACATACACCTTGACTTAGATCAGGGTGGAGTGAATTGTTTGCGCGGCGACTCAGTGCTCTCTGTCTATTATCGAATTTAGGACAAGTTCGATAAGCTTAATAGTGATGAATTAGGATATGGGATGTTTTCAGCAGCTCTAAATCTCATTAATGAAATGGTGGAAGTGAATTCAAATCTTGCTAAGCCATCTATATTTAATAGCCAATTGGATCTAAGCCTATATAAAACACTTGATGAGGCCTACAACGCTCTTTTAATGTCACTGTTATCCCAGTCAGATCATGGTGAGGAAAGACTCAATTACCTTTCTATCCATCCTTCGAACGCGTGTGAGATCGGGAAACTTTAATCCATGTTGCCACAATGAATTCCAGATTATGTTATTGCCTCTGAGAAACGAGATTTTTGTCTCAAAGGTAGAACCCTCCATTTCTGGTCTGTGTATGAAAGAACAGGCGTGAAAGAGATTGCTCGAACACAGAAGCTAACAGAGATCGAGAACGATAACGAGAAATTGTTTGGATCAAAGCATTATGCTTTGGGCGCAGAGATGGCCAATTTTCTAAATGATATGGCCAAACTGATGCTTGAACCGCTGGTTACTCGTGACAGAAAAGGGACACATAGGCTGCGTGCATGCTCAAGCAAGAAAAGGTGGCCTTATCTGTTTACTGGATGGTTCTTTAATGCCTGCTTTGCTACGGCCGAGAGACGACGGTGGATATATTATTGTTGATAATGCTGTTATACACGGCTTCAATGTCGCTAGAGAGCTCAAGAGCACCGATCCACCTCTCAAGACACGATTTGAGATAAATTAACTAATTAAACTGAATCAACTTGCCTGGTGGTCTTTTTAGAATTCCTTAGTAGAAATGAGCGATAAAAAGAAACCTTCGTATAGCATCCTGAAGAAAACTAAAGTATCTCTTTATAAATCCTTTGTTTAACGGAGTATTACCACACGCCAAATTCGGAAAAAAAGAGCCGAAAATACCGTATTTGATCTTCATCAGAAGGAATCACGTGTCTGATTGAGTCCAAGCTGAATGTTTCAAAGCCATGTTATTCTTTAATGTTGCGGGGCGGTCAAGATGCTTCGCCATATGAGTCGGGCGAGTCGGGCGATTTCACGCCCGACTACCTCTGGTGTCATCAAAGCGGCCATGCCGCCCCACACCGCCCTACTTCTTCTGGTTTTACTTAATAGTAATGGAAATTCTCATTCCCTTCTCAATTTTTTAAACCCTTCACTCACTTTTCGGCGGCCTTGACCTGTTCTTTCACTTCGCTAGAAAGAAACATCTTCCAGACCGCGATAGGATTTCAAAACACGATAATTGTGCATATCTACATCTATCTCAACTGAATTCCACTTTCTACTACACTTTCATTGGAGCGATGGAAAACAAAAAGACAGATAATGTACACACGTTGAGTGCTGGAAAAGTTGAGGAGGACCTCGATGAACATCAGTACTTGTATGTGAAGACGCTCAGCAATTAGCAACTAGCTAATTTATTCTAAAGGCCAAGTTCTATTCCGAAGAATGACTCAATTGCCAATTCATTCAGAAATGCCGTCTCTCCGACACTATGGGATAGTGATGATTTCCTGGACTCCTAAAGGTCGTCTCTAACTTTTCTAGATAACCCATGGACTCTTCCTCGCCCATCGATGATTCCAGCATCAAGTAGTACTCCTTCACTGAATTCACAATCATCGAGCCCTGAAAGACTTTATTCAAGAGATTTTGTAGAACATGCAGATTTGGTCGAGGTGGGTAACAGCAGAGCGAGGAAGCCTCTTGGACCACGACAATCCAAAGTCATGAGCGACTTGGCTTTCAGACGGCGGGTCGAGGTAGCTACTGAATCTCTCAAATTGGTCGATCGCTCTAGTCTCGAGCTTAATAATACAGCAAGGGACCATCCACTTTATCACAATGTAACTCCAAAGGCCGATGGACTCTATCATTGCCCGTTTGAGGACGACCCAAAAACCAATTGCACTCACAAGCCTGAAAAATTGAAGTGCAATTACGAGTAAGCCTCTCCTCATCCCCAGTTGTAGTATAGTAATTCTAACACCACTGGCTAGTAAATTTGTAGACTCACACTTGAAGCCCTATAAATGCAAGGTCAACACTTGCAAGGACCTCTCCTTTTCATCGACGGCATGCCTGCTCCGGCACGAACGCGTCGCCCATGCTATGCACGGGCATGGCGATAAGCCGTTCCTCTGCACTTACGAGGGTTGCGAGAGAGGCGTGCCTGGAAACGGATTCCCACGCCATTGGAATCTTCGGGATCACATGAAGCGCGTCCACAATGACCCTGGAGTTGCCAAAGACAGGGGTTCAAACAGCTCAGGGCATCAATCCGCGCCCCTAATCAAAGGGAAGAAACGTAAGGCTGGTGACAGTCCTTTATCTTGGGAGAAGTCGAGCGAGGGGATTCCTGCGCAACCGTGGGTACCGGAACAGGAGTCTAGTCTGATTGACAGATACCGCGAGAAACAGCAGTCACTCTTAGAGATTGTAGCCAAACTCCAAGACCCACGGAATCCAGATAATATGGTGTTGCTACGGGAGGCCAATGATTGCATTAATGTGATGGTTCAGATAAGTCAGCGTATCAAATCTGCTCCAGCCATGCAGAGTAGGACGGACCTGGATATAGGTTAGTTCAAGAAGAATGCTTTGGATGACTTGGCGTGCTAGCTGTTGGATATAAGGCAAACATGTAGCCTTGAAGCCAGTAAATTAATTGAAAGCCATGCTTCTTTATGAGCATCTGGAAGGCGACAATGGCATTGTATTGAGACCTGGAACCAGAGATAGCGAGAAAATTCAATAGAAGTTCTATCGCTTAATCTTACTAAAATTTATAAGTCTCGTATTATTACGAAGTTTTATTTGTAAGAATCAGAGAGTCTAGCTAGATCCAACATGTTAAGTCATTTACGAGGGATCAATCACGTGATCTGCGACTTCGCGACATATAACTGTAGAGACAATCTATTTATTAGGGGTAGAGAGAACTATGGCTATCTAAGTATAATAAAGGATAGCCGAAAATTAGACGCTGAATTTCATTTCTAAACTAAAGCAAACCGGAGCATATTTACTACTATTTCGATAAATACACGTGACCTATATTCCCCTTAATAAGAGTTATAATATATTGCTTATAGGCTTAACATACTTTATTGCTTTTAGAGGATTTTTTACAGATTTAATAGGAAGCTCTTTACTCTGTGTTCTCATCTTTCAGATAGGAAATTGTTATCTTGGTAGTAGTGGCTGATATGTCAGGATAATGATTCGTTGATTTAAGCGCTCAAGATGCATGAACACGTAAGAGTGCTCTCAAATCTTCACGACAGCCTCACGAATCACTATTAACTTTGTCAATCGCGAAGGAGTTCCAAAGCGTCGAGCTTGATTGAAACAAACTCTCCCTTCCCGCGCCCTCCCAATCGGTCTTTATATACTGTGTTGTTGAACAGGAATCTTCCACAACCTTAAAATGGCTGATTCTGATAGCCCACAAGGCTCCGCCACTCCATCAAAGAACAACAGCAAATCCCCGTTCTCCAGACTTAAAAACAAATTGAAGTCTTCTCGGAGCACGGGGGCGGAGACAAACCGCTTGGCAACTCCAACATCTACAACGCCTAGGAACAGTCAAGGGTCCGCGGCTTCGCAAGCTCCTCAAACTCTCAACAAGCTGTATTCCATGAACGAACTTTGGAATGTAGCATACGATGAGTTAAAATCGAAGGAGGAGAAGCTTATCGAAGATTATGAAGAGAAACTTCATGGAGATCTAACTACGATGCTTGGCGCATCTGCAGTGTTCTCAGGCTCTAAGATTGAGCGCAAAGACCTCATGCGAGTTCTGCTGACAAGAAAGATTGAAGAGGTGAAGGAGAACACTTGGAAGTTGAAGTTTGGCGGGCACGAGATTCCTGTTAAAGATTTGGCTGAGCCTGTTGCTGGGATTATTGAGTGGGCCGATGACTATATATCTGGCGCACTGAGCGCCAATCCTTATGCATCTATCGCCTGGGCAGGCGTTAGTCTACTCCTCCCAGTAAGTAACATAAAGCGCCTTCAATTATCCTTGCCCGGAATTCCTCACCCTACTTCCTTTGAGCGAGGCCTTTTATCAGCCAAGATGATAGCGGCAAGCCGGCAATGTGACCGAGGAAGGCCAAAATAGCAGGACAACTACAGAACAACTCGAATAAATTTTTTTTGGCATAGAATTCAACTGAAACTCTACAGTTGACCTTGAATCCTTCGAAGCAAGCAGCTTCTTTTGCAGAAGGACTTGATTACATCTCCGATCTCATCGTCCGTAGTGCCATGAGAGAGTCTTTGTATGAGCGTCGATACAGATCAAAGGCGGGGGAGGGTGATGTTAGTTTAGACTCAGACTTGTCTTCGCACAAAAAATACCAGGATACACTCAAAAACCTCTACATCGAAATCTTGAAATTCCAGGCAAGTGGTGTCTGCTACCTGTCCACGAATACAGCTTTTCGGCTCGGACGGGATGTTGTCAAATGGGATAAGTGGGATGCGTTCTTGGGCGATATCAAGAAACGGGAGGATGCATTCTGCAAGGTATATGAAATTTGGAAGGACACCATAGACCAAGAGAACTGTGAGGGGGTATATCGACGACACCGCGAGAAAATGGAGACCCTGGGTTCGATTTCGTGTAACATTGTTGCACTAAAGAAATCAATCGAGGACAAGCAAAGAGAGACTTCAAGGACGAAGCTGCTGGACTGGCTTTCTTCTATCGATCCATCGGAGAATTACAACACTGCGTTACTTGCACGCCAAGCTGGCACGGGAGACTGGCTTCTACAAGGAAATAGCGATTTCGAATCCTGGAAAACTGGACGCAACTCTCTCTTGTGGCTGAACGGGAAAGGTTGTACCCCTATGTATGCGATCTCCTGTACGTATGCTAACACCGTTTATAGCTGGTTCGGGCAAATCCGTATTGAGGTAAGTTTCCAATATTTTGTGAAACTAGTACACTTGCTGACAGGATACAGCGCCTCAATCATCGAACACCTGCGGAGCGCCTACGACTCCAACCCCGAAACTGCACTGGCTTACTTCTATTTCAGCTTCAACGACAGCAAGAAGCAGGATGTAGTCGAAATGCTTTCTTCAATCATCAAGCAGTTATGCTGTCGTCGTCCTGACACGCCTGGGTGCGTGGAGTTGTTTCACCAAATCAGAACCTTGGGACAGCGGCCGGACCAAAAGACACTTGAGAAGACACTTCTCGCTGCCGTGCATGGATTCACCCATGTCCACCTTGTGTTAGATGCTCTAGATGAATGCCCGTCCGACATCCGCAAGCGCAGAGACCTCCTAGATTCTATTAGGCGCATCTTTGAGGCAGGATCGAAAAACCTACATCTGCTCCTTACTAGCCGAAGAGAGGATGATATCACGGCGGTACTGAATCCGTTGATATCAAATACTTCACCCGGAAATTGCTCTGTCGATATCGATTTATCAACTTTTCCAGACGCGGTTGAAGCTGACATCAGCTTTCATATTGACCAGGAGTTCAACACGGAGCCTTTCAACTCGTGGCCAAAAGATGTTAAAGACGAAGCAAAATCTGCGTTGATCAAGAATGCAGGTGGGATGTAAGCAATCCTGGTCCATAACTTGATTTTGCCTTTGATTCTCTCGGAGAAGTTTATATATAGCTGATACTAAATGGTAATAGGTTTCAATATGTATCATGCCAATTTGATGCTCTTCGACTGCATAGATCCAGAGCCAAGATCCAAGAGGCACTAAGGAGCCTGCCTGAAGGACTAGACGCTACATATAATAGAATGCTTATCGCCATAGCTCCTGAATATCGAAAGCAAGTCGCGAGCGTTTTGAAATGGCTTGCATTCTCACTACGACCTCTTCTTGTTGACGAACTTGCAGAAATTTTCATCCTCGATCCTGACTCGCCAGTACCGTTTGACGAAGCTCAACGACTCTTCAATCCTGAAGATGTACTCACTCATCTCGCTGGGCTTGTTGTTCAAGTTCCAGTCCATGATAACTTCGAATATATTTTGATGGGAAAACATGACGTTTTCGAAATAAGATTTGCACACTTCTCTATCAAAGAGTACTTATGCTCCACACGAATGACCCTCGAATACTTCTCAACAGCGGAGCAAACTTCTCATTTGTATATCGCCGAATCTTGCATCACATATCACCTACAACTTAGTACGAATACACTGGCAAGCGAAGACACTCTTAAACGATTCATCCTTTGGGACTATGTCGGTCAATACTGGAGTTCTCATCTAGAGAAGGTCGCTCGCGTTATGTGGACGGATCGTGTCATTAGTCATGCTACTCACGTACTTTCAGCCCACTCGCAAAGTCTACTTAATATCGTTCGATTCTCTGACCCCGATCATCCGAGCAATATCTCAAACTGGGAGGCGACCGCCGAATCGGTACCCTCACCGCTTTACTGGACTGCATCCTTGGGCTTCTACCATCTGACACTACTTCTCATTCACCATGGAGCCGAAATAAATGGCATCTCTCGTGTTAGCAAATGGGGAACTGCCCTACAAACGGCGGCTGCTCACAAACACGAAGATGTTGTCTCGCTTCTGCTTGATAATCATGCTGATATTGATCAAGCATATGGAGAGGCGGGGAACGCATTGCAAGCAGCAGTGGGGGAAAACCACCAGACAATTGTGCGCTTACTTATTGATCGTGGTGCCAAAATCAATACGATATGTGGCTACTGGGAAAATGCACTCCAGGCAGCTACAAAGGAGGGAAACAAGGATATTTTGCAATTGCTAATTGGTAGCGGCGCTGAGATTAACGCCCAAGCTGGATACCATGGCAACGCACTCCAGTTAGCTGCATCTTATGGAAGGAAGGAGATCTTGCAGTTGCTAATTGACAGTGGCGCTGAGATCAACGCACAAGGTGGAGCCTATGGTAATGCACTCCAGGCAGCTGCAGCTTATGGACAGAAGGAGAACTTGCAGTTACTAATTGATCGCGGTGCTGAGATTAACGCCCAAGGTGGACTCTATGGCAACGCCTTACAAGCAGCTATAACAAACGATAAGTCGGAAATTGTCGAACTCCTCCTTTCGCTAGGGGCGGAAATATATCAGCCTGGACCAGATTGGGAAGAGCTGATTCTAAAAATAACAGACAAAGTAGGCTATTGTGAGGCTGAGACGTTGAGAGACTTTCAAAAGTTTTATTTAAATTTGCCTAATACATACGAAGGTTAATATTACTAGCAATACTTACTATATATAATAATATGAAGTATTACGGCTAATATACCAATCTCATACTTTATAACTTTGGCGTGATTTACCCCCCATTGCACTTAATATTCAAAATTCAGAAGCTCCGCTAGAGTGAAAGCAAAGACGAAATAAGTCTCGTTCTCAGACGCACTACTCTACTCGCAGATATCACCCGTTCTCAGACCCCAGCATTCTAATTATCAGAAGGTGAGGAGATCTGGGACGAGAGATCTTGAATTTCAAGGTTGGTTCACGCAAGTTTGGTACACAATCACAACCCTTCTTTCATAGGCTCTCCGCGCTGGTCTACCTTTAGCCCCCTATATACCTTCAACCCCAAATTCCGACCCCCAGCTCGAAACCCATCACTGCTAAATCACAGATCACAAGTAACAAAGACCCCCAACCAAGCTCAACGAATTCCATTCTCTCCTCTTTCTTATGCTACGCGTCACAGCTCCCTCCATTATTCATGTCATATCTATCTATCCCCTTTCTCGTCTCTACTATCCTCCATGCTACCGCCTCCTCTCTCACATAACAACACAAACCCCCAAAAAGCACTCTCCGCACGGACACGGAATCGGGATACAGCCGCCTCGTAGATGCACCTCTTCTCCCTCCCTGTCTCTCTTCCGGTCTATTTCTCTATCCCTGTGCTCATCTCTCTGGTTGTGAGAACGAGGTACGGAGGGAGAATCGTGGAGCGAAATTTCCTGCATCACGATGGGACTTGAGGTTTGCATCTGGTTGGGGATGTTAGGGCGGGGATGTGTTGGCATTGTGGTGATTTCTATTTTGGGTTTAGGTTTGGTGGCACGGCGTGGAATGGGAAGGTTGTGTGGTTGAAGGATGGAGCAGGTGGGATGTGGGTTCTTGTGAGCTTTATGTTTAAGGGGACTGGGAAGGGGCGGGTGATTGTTCTGTTGTCAAATGAGTGAGGGGGGTGAGTATTTGAATCGCGCTATTTGCAAGGGAATGAGTTTGTAGAGAAGAAGACCATTGAATAATTGACTTAATTTGCTACTATATTGAATAACTTGACGATGAAGCTTTGCAGCATGCCACCTCTCCTACCCCTTCTCCAAGCATTTGCAGCGTCTTTCCAAAAGCAGAATGCCCAAGTGCCCTCACGAGCAAGTGCTCAAACGAATAATCCTTTTGCCATCTATTCTTGCGCTCACAGCCGTTGTAAGGATAACTTTCCTCTTCCCTCCTGTATGCTTCCTGCACAGTAATTCCAGGGCCTTGTCCCGTTTTATGCTCGCGAGCGTTCCCCGTCGCGCGAAGAGAATTGACAACCCCAAGACGAGTCGAGGGGCGGATTGTGGATTGCCTGCCCCCAGCCTAGATTTATTTCTGCAACCAAGCCGTTGGGCTCTTCAGCCATGTGCACTTGCTCCTTTCCCTTCGCATTCGTACGTCCTCCGCTCCATCGGAAGCAGAAATCTGATTGGCGGAAAGCATCGGTTTCGAGGGGTTTCTTTGTCTCTCCCTTTGAGCCTCCTTCAACCCCTCCTCTTCTATTGTGTATTCCATTTGATTCTTGTAGGATATCCCGCCAGCAAAGTTCGTGGAGATGTGCGGAGCCTCCCTGTGACAGGTCAGTTGGGTTACGCTCACCACCACGGAATATTTTCCAGGGCTGTCAAGAAGCGCAGCTCCTGCGGAAGAGTGCGACACCGCGAAACTTTCGCACGAAGCAACAGAATCGGGGTTTCGTGATTTAATATAGACCATCGACGTTGCAGATCGTCCGCGGGGTCGCGGGGTAGCGGCGGATTGATGTTCGTCCAATACGGGATACGAGAATACGGCGTATTCGTCAAAGACAACGGATCGGTACGTCGCCCAATCATCGCGGGTTCCCCTTTCATGTCCTCATTGCTTTGTTGACGACCATTGTGGGAGGAAATATCGACGTCGTGATGTAGGGAAGGGAGGGTGTGTAATCGGGAGGTATGGATGGATGTGCGTCGATGTTAGACCGCGCGGAAGGAATCGGGGTTCTGCGACGAAAGATATTTTGAAGTGTTTGGGAGGATCTGGAGATGGGGACAGTTAGCATGCGTATCACTGCAGAGTTTGGGGATGGGATGCAAGAAGAAGTATTGTATAGAGTATTCTATCTGGAAGCTTGCTGTTGCTGTCAAGACTCAAAGACGCGGCCGTGAACGCGCCCAAATCCTCTCTGCTGCGACCTCAATGTAGACCTGATCGAAGCCTCCAGTAACTTCCCATCGCTTCTACCATCATTGCAGCACTCATCGCAACGCTGCTTGTATCCCAAGCACCACAGCCTTATACATGTCAACGCGCAGCCGAGTCCTCGCAGCCTCGTCGTCGCCATTGCTGGCAGCCCCGCGCTACCTGTCGGCAATCAACCAGCGCCGACGAGTTTGGCGACGATGCAAACTGTTTTGCACAGTTGCGCGGACCAATGGGAGGCTGCAAGCGTGCTGCGCTAAGTGGGTGATCGCAACGTCAGGCTCTGTCTATAAATTTGGACCTTTGGCTGCGCGAACAAAATTCTTCCCTCCTTCAACACCAGCACCACCGCAGCACATCTTTGCCCAGCACAACAACACAACAGCACAACACGCGTACATGCTCGACGTGTCTTCATCTGATCCCAAGACAGAATCATATCAGGTCAGTCCAACTTTTCCTCTCCCCTCTCCGCAAACGGCGATGGCATCACAATGTCAGCAATGAAAGGCCGACTCCTTGTACCAAGCTCCGCGCTGGTACCTGCGAGGTGGACTCTCGTCTGCGGGCGAGAGGGCTGGTTCCGGTAGTTACGGCGTGTGCCTTAATTGTCCATCGCCTTCATGGCGCAGGTGGCGAAGTAGGGGCGGACCAGTGGTTCATGGCGAGGGCGTCGAGCGCAGCAGATTCTCGCGATCACTCCGCAATGACTCGTCCGAGCCATCAGGATTAGTATGGCTTGCCACAATCACACCTTCGGGGCTCCATCGGTCGGCCTCCCTGCATCCTGCGGATTGGGGATTGCATTCGGAGAACGCGTTGTTTTTGTTCGCGCTTTTGGGGAATCTGGCTGACTTGATGCAGGGAGGGGAGCAGGGGCACTCTCTTGCCTAAGGGCTTGAGAACCTCTTGCTCCCCTTTAAGTTATCCAGGTGAGTGATTTCTTTTTCTCTTCCCTGGTTTGCTGACGATGGCAGGGTGCCCAACACGAGTCTGGCCTTCCCGTGGCGTTGGGTGTTACGTCTCGCAGTTGAAAAGCTCGAGATACCAACAGACTCCGTAGAAACAATGAAATTTCTCTCCATTATTCGTGCTCCTATTGATTGTGATCCTGTATCAACGCGTTGTTCCTTTGTGATCTTGTTTACCATCATCTTCTTGTCTTTGTTGACGCATCCCGGATTTCGAACCCCCTCTAGCCCTATGTTGCCCAAACCCTCCGTTCTTCTATTGTGCTCGAACTCTCCCCTCTCCAAACGCCTCGAATGTTCTTCGTGCTCGAAATATTTCGTCTGGAGAGCGCAGGTTTCGAAACTATGAGATTTCTTTGTCTCCGGGTCCAGACCTGTCTTCGCGGCCTCGTGTTTCCCACCCACATCACAACAACCCTCTGCCTCTGTTTCGATCGCTGCTGGTATCCAGAATCTACCATTATGGTGTGGGATAATGGCACATTGCAAATTTATTTGCTGCGAGCTGCCTGCCTCTCGGTCCCATTTTGGTGATTGCAAACATCCCCGCGCTCCTTCCCTACAAGACTGGCATCTCGAACCTCCACCATGATTCTTGTATATCCCTCCCCTCTCACGGTCAGAAGGCAACGCAGCTCCAGAGATCCGCTCTCTCAATATTCTTCCCTCTCTCATTGGCCCCGAGCTGCCATCTCCCTCCTCCGAACGTCCATTACCCTCGTCTCGACCCAACCGCCTCGACCTCACCTTCCAAAAAAAACACACTCCGTCTCTCCCAATTTGATCCTCCTCACCTCCGTATCCTCGATCCAAGCGCCAGCACAACTGGAGTAAGCGCATTTAAACAAGCTTCCTACAACCACGACCACCAGACACATGACAACAGCTGAGGTCTTGCCTCTGTCTTCCTGCAAAGCCAGAGTGCCCGGCGCGGAGCAGATCTTCGCAACTGTCCGATACAAAGTCTCTGCATTATCTCTCTGATGACTTCGAACTCACGCCTTGTGCTGGTAGAATGGACGAGCGAGGCAAGAGCCGAAAATTGGTATCAGAGTTGATGGTGTGCTGTAATCGAGAGAAATGGAATCGAGAGTTGAGATTCGAGTTCAAACGGGTTGGTGGATACGATGAAGGGTTGGCTGTGGCAGAGTGGGATGGAGTTATGTGGGAGAGATCGAAGGTGGAGTTGAGGGTTGGGGGTTGAGGGTTGGGGGTTGAATCGCTGGTTTGAGATGAAGGTGAATACCTGGGGGTGATGGAGGGGTTGGCATGGGTGTGAGGTAGAAGATCGATTGGTGATAGTTCAAGGAGGAGAATCGGGGTGACGGTGGCGGTGGAAGAGTTGGTAATGTAGGTGGTAGAAGAGGTCTTGAAGAGCAGCATTGAAGTAGCTTGAAGGAGGTGGAATGATGGCTTTATATTAGTACTAGTGGAAGAGCTGAGCAGCGAAGATGTTGATAGGAGAATCGAAGGACGTAATTTATATCATGGAATGGGGGTTCTGCTTGGTGATCTAGAGTGGAAGTAGTGAATATTGATATGGAGAGTTGAAGATGAGCAATAGTGGACAGACTCATCCCTCCCTAGACAGGCGCAACAGGTCCTCTAAACCCACTGTCTACTTTGACCTTATTTACTGGTCCTTACTGGCTTCCTACCTTTCTTTGCCCCGACTTACTTCAACTTATCCAATACTGATAAGAAACCAGCCGTGCTCAATTTCTTTTAAACGAACCAGATTTTGATCCAGTTAGAATTCAGGTTTGATAACTAGATGTATTTTTACGTCTGAAATTTTGAATCTCTATTGGTCTGATGAGCAAGAAGCTCAACAACATCAACACATATCAAGGCGCAGCTAGGATTGTCTTCAGCTCCTCCTTCAATTCATCCGTCGACTTTGTCCAGCCTGGCTCAGCCATCTCCGAGAAATCAGCACCGTAGCGATTATCCTCGTGGAAAAGTGCGTATGTACCCAGCATCGGATATGCGGCACTGTTGAGCCTATCCACGACTCCGTTCTTCGTGTCCTCTTCCCACATCTGCAGAGCCTTATCAAAGAAGCCAGACAATGACACGTGGACAACTTCCCACGACTGCGGACTCGTAGCTTCTCGCACAAGGCTCTCCAGCTCGTTCGTGCTGACGGTGTAATCTGCGAAGTACGCAGGGCGGTTCTTGAATCTGGTGATGTCCTGCAGCACTTCGACAGTAGCCTTGCCACATATGGCAATGGACGACATACTGACTCGTTGATTTCCCGATCCGAAGACCGTGATAGTGTGAGATTTCTTATTGATCCAGAATACGCCCCTGTTGATGCCCCAGTCGTAGAATGCACCGGGGATGATGGCTGTCCATGTGAGCTTCCCTTCGGCGGCGACAGCTTCGAGCTCCTTCTGGGCTTTCAGCTTCGGCTCAAAGATGAGGAGCCCAGCAGCATGAGGATTGAATGTGTCACTGCTAAAGTCGGGAGTGATGATATGCTTCACGCCCGCAGCGACTGCGGCGGCAAGGATGTTATCTGTAAGCAATTCAAACGGCGATTAGCTTGGAGGAAATTTTTAGAGCTGTTTTCAAAAAGCTTCTAGAAAGGACCGTGACTATCTTCAGAGACTCAAGCTCGAAACTCAGGCTTGAAAGGATAGGGACAGTAATATTGCGATCTGAACAAAGTCTTCTGAGAGGAATACGTACTCTGAGACGCAGCAGCCGCAGGGTTGAAGGACTCTACAACAGCGTCCTGGTCTTTGAAAGCTGCTTCCAGAGATGATATTGAGTCATAGTCAGCGACCTTGTAGTGTGCAGATATAATGGGTGGTGCTGGGCTGGAAGATGGTCTGCGGACGATGGTCACGATAAACGATGCATCGATGAGAGCTTGTACAATGTGGACGCCAGTGCTACCTGATGCCTAAATTGAAATGGTAAGCAGGCTTTAAAACTTGGGCAATGGTAGGAGGGCAGAAACTATGACTACTTACCCCAAGAACAGCGATGTTCTTAATTTTTGTCATTCTGATGGTCGAAAGTGCGATTGCGTTCTGTGGTATATAGAGTAGCTTTTTAGCATCATTGATATGGAAAAGAAGCTCTTATTTATATGCGATCCTCTACAGCGATTATTTTTGATTTATAATTTTCACGAAGTGGTCCACAATTATAACTATCATCAGATCACCAACGAAAGCCATCTTGTCAGTTAAAGCGTACTATATTCTGAATTACAGGGTAAAGTGGGTCTGGATCGACAACGAAGTCACCAAATGATTGGACTATCATGCACGCAGTATGATAATTTATCAGCGACCCACGTTCACCAGTGGTCGGCCGTCTGCGTCCGCCGTCTGCGTCCGCCTTCTGCATCCGCTTCCTGCGTCCGCGTTCGATCCCAACTACCTCAATGACCAGTGCGGCAACGGAACGACATGCTATGCTTTTCAAGCGCCCACCATTCCTGCTACCCTCCACACTTTTCTTGAATTGTTCTTCTAGTTTCACGACCTTCAGTGTCCTCCTGGCCATTACTTCCCTACACGATCCCGTGACTCACAACCAACCACGAAGCAATATGGCTGCCCAGGCTTGTTTCCCCTGTAGGAGGCAGAAGCGTAAATGCGATAAAATGCAGCCCAAATGCTCTCTCTGCAGGAGGTATGGTTGGCGCCACTCAGCTCATATGGGCATCTTAGACGTCTTTGTTGAGAATTGACTGACAAATCTAAGGCTTTGCCGCGATTGCAGCTATAGCAGTCTCTCAGAGGATGCCGCCAGTACCGATACTATACTACGGTCACGCTCAGCCCAACTTAGTCTATTTTCGCCTGCGAGTATTAATGAGAAAATCACCAGACAGGCTTTAGAACTCATGGGAGGTGAAATGGGTATCCGGGATTGCTCAAGTGAATACTTTCGAACCATTCATACCTGGTTTCCCGTTGTATCTCAGTCACAATATCTCCAACGACTAGCACCTATTGGGCACGAGCCCAAGGCAGAGCATAGCCTGCTCTCAATGTGCATGCTCCTCCTTGTCACCTGCCCCACTGAATCTGGGATGACAAGTGATATGCAGTCACTCTATACCCTGATCAAAGGATCAATCAGTCTTTTGGATGCCGCTGGTATGACTTCATTTGAGGTACTTCAATGTCGGTTACTTGTTAATCTCTTTGAACTTGGTCATGCGATGCATCCAACAGCATACATCTCCATCAGCACAAACGTGACGACCGGAGAAGCCTTAGGGATTCATGACAGAGCCGAAACTCAGGCACCGAAGGACACTCACCCCCTGGCGATAAATGAAGAAGCTTCACGTATTTGGCAAGGTATCTTAATAATTGATAGGTGTGTAAATATCTATTGGCTGCTGTGACTTCTACTTTATATGGAACAATATGGTACTTGAAAGCTATCTCATGGCGATGGTATTGCCTCACGATAGAAAGCAATAATTTCTACTTCCTTTTGTTGCATACTTCAAGTGGCTGTGTTTTGACGCTAACCTATTGGATAGGTTTCTCTGTACTGACAGCTCCAGAACTTCATGCGTTACAAAAGAGCTTTTCTCTGTACAGACATTGCCAATCACAACCAAGTCCATGAACTGCAGATCACACCTCGTAGCCGGGTATGAACCAAAAGATCCATCTTTAAGCAATTAGGAATCTTTTCTAAGCCTGTCGCATAGGTCGACGTCTGTATCTCCTCATGTCTACTATCTTTCAAGCCTTACAGAGGCCTCCCGTCTCTTAGAACAAGCGTTGACGCACGCATATAACCCTACATTACGCCGCGAGTTCGACGTAGATGAGGCTATACAGATCATTAAAACTCTGATGTCATTTAAAGACTTCCTGGCAGAGCAAGAGACAAAATTGGAAGTATCTTACACTCCCGTAATCGGAATTTGTAACAGGTCAGTTTGTTCTCCGTCAGTTAAGATGGTGCCATCTCTACTCTCTTCAAGTTAACACGATATAAAAAGTGCACTGCTATCAGTCTTTGAGCTTATGGATCTTCTGAACACACCTCGGAATAATAATTGCGCCCCTTACTCAGTACTTTGCCTTCAACACTTGATTGAAGAGGTTGTTAGCATAAGCAGGTTATTTCAAGCAGACGCAGCGTCTAATAAAATCTCCGATCTCTCACCATTCGTTCTCCATTCGATGTATAAGGCAGCAGTTATCGTTTCTCGTGGCGTGGGAGATACCGCAAACATGGACTGTGAACAGGTCTTAAACTCTCTAAAGGATATGCTACACCGTGCAAGCAGAAGGTGGCAGATTGGACGTATGAAAACTTGTAAATAACAACGTCCATGGAAGATACTAACAAGTTCCAGGATACTACTTGCAAAAGCTAGCTGATCTAAATAAACTGCAAGGGGGATAGTGTAGTTTATTCCTCTTCGCCAGATCACCATACCCTTTGCTAATATCAGTGTTCTATCTAACACGTACATACAGGCTTGAATATAAAAAGTATTTCTATTCAGAATTATTCAATACTTGCCTCAATTCAATGAATTCTACTGTGATCAATAGGCTAGAGTAAGACCCCTGCATTTTTACTGAAGGTAGAGATTATGTTAGAGCCTGAGCGGTAACCTGTAAGCCTAGTCATGCTTCTAACTTCATTTTACCCGAAGGTAGCAATATCTTTAACAAGTTAGCATTTTTACGATTACTAAGGTTGACGCTTTCAGCTTAACTATGTGCAGCAACCCATTTAGCTTCTTTTGAACTCTAATCAAAATGGCTATATGCAACTTCTTTAATAAACAAAAAGCTGGATGTAATTTTAAAGCGTCGAGACTTCCTGTAGAAATACTTTAACGACCACAAAATCTCACAGTCCAATCCTTTGGTATCGGATGTGATACGAAGCAGAGATGTTTGGTTTGGCATGTCCAGAATAGACTATTATGCCCATTTAATACATACTAGTTCGGTTCTGAAGCTGCACTGAGATAGATACTAAATGCAATGAGATTCAACTTTTCTCAAAGTTCATAAGGAATTATGCCAGTATACTAAAGAGTATGAGTGCCCTAAAGTAACAAGGTAGATACAAATGTGGGAACAAAGGTATCATAATTCAGTGCTTATGGGGCATCCAGGGATCTGTAGCACATTTCAGCGCTAGCGCGCTGACCCCAGACTTTTGACTGCGGCCATTTTATACCTTTATGCGTTAAAGAGCTATATTTCGCACGAAATATAGGCTTGTTAATATGATTCCCCTGAACCTCGCTTCGCCCAACCCCACATCGCGTCTTTTTCATGACGATTCCCCCGCAGATCGCTTGAGAAAAACACTCCATACGTCACGCGAAAAACAGGGAAATTCCCACCTAACAACATATAATACCCCCTTTTAACATCATTTTACTCGTTTACAACCAGGTTTTGGGACTTCTAGCTACTAGATACTAGATAATATCGCTGTAATACATGACGTCGCCTCATCAATGTCCATGTACGAGGGAGGAGTTCCAACAACTGACCCATGATGGGTGACGCCATAAAGCAACCAGCAGTTCCCACGTATATAAATCCATCTTTCTTCCTATCCTCTCTCTTTCACATACCAACTCACCAGACCACATTTCAAAAACAAGCTACTCACGTTCCAAGCCCCAAACCTCAAACGTCAAACTATTAAATTTTCTTGGATATTAATATATCAATATGTCAGGAATCATGGACAAGCTCAGCGGCGCCGTTGACAACAAATTGAACCAGGAGTCGCAGCCCGGCGACGGCGTCGAGCGCGCAGCTGACGGTGATGCGAACCAAGGTCTACCCCTTTATTCTCTCATATTTCTCGTAAATGGCTGATGGTGAGTACAGGCATCGACCAAGCAGCAAACGACATCGGTATTCCGCAACAAGACGACAGCAAGATCAACGAGGTGGCAGATCGGAAGGTGAACGAGGACATTCCCTTTGGGAATAACTAGATTTTGGTTCCAAAGGGAGGGTGTTTGATATTGTAGTTATTGTTTGATTTCCAAATCTGATCTAAAGAATATTGTAGAGTAACCTTACAGCTTAATATCAAGCCTCACACCAAATCGCTTATGCTGCCTAATATCTAATCCTCTCCCAAAAGATGATCCGAAAATAAGATCTAGATTCGGGGTGGTAGTAGGAATATTCATACAACCTATTTTATAATACCCCAAATTTTGGTCCATTTCCTTGCCTTCTTCTGTACAGGTAGACTTTGCAAGTCTTTGAAAAATCCATCAGTGAAAACGCTACTACTCCCCATCTCGACACGAGACCCGAATCTATTAGTAAATGATGGCACATAGAATTTCCATGCAGAATCCAAATTAGCTCCATTCACGACCATAGCCTTCACTACCTCCTGATATTCATTGGGTAAGGCGCGAACTGATTCTAGACGGCGACTATGAGTACTTCGAATCAACATGAGAAGCATTCTCCATGGTGTCGCCTCGGGAGTAAAGTCAATAAAATAATTCGGGTCCGCCCCCAGGCTTAGCAAACATTCGACCATTTCAAAACTAAGTGACCCAGTACAGACTGCATCCATAAGAAGAGGCCACCTTATAGATCTGCTGTTATAGCATGGCTTTTGTACCAGACATCCTTGCGTGGCTCGCGCTTTGACATAGGCTGTCACGCCATGAATCACTGCCAGCGAGAGAAATGTATCTCCAAAACCGCCATGCTGCCTCTCGTAATCCCATTCTATACCGAGATAACGACAAGGTTCTGGATCAGAGGTGGTTGTCGTAGCGCTCCTGTGCGGGGTATAGGTACGAGGTTCGCGTATAGTATACCTAGCCGGCAGAGTACTAGCCATATCATCTAGCATTTGCATCATGTCCTTTTCGCTACCTGCCTGCACTCGAGCGGCATACCAAAGACATACGCGCACCTCATCAGCCAGAGCTACTGAAGTTGGGAAAGCCTTTATGTACGCATAATGGCCAACACACAGACTCAAATGAGGATCGAACCGAGACTTTAAAGAGGATTGCAGAAATTCCTGTACCTTTCTAGTTTTGATGAAGTCTTTCACTGTTCGGTGAAGATACTGGACCGTTTGGTGGGCGTGTTTACTAAGATTACCTGCCGCCTCTAGAGCCCGGTCGATCTCGAGTAGTCCCTTCCAGCGGCTGTTGAGGCGACGAGTCATGCCGTCTAGACGGACTGCCATCACTGAGGTAGAAATTTGGTGTGCGGGCATCTTCACCACTGACTCCACGCTCTCCTCATCGGCGAACGAGAATATAATCAATGGCAGCGGATTTTTTGAGGTTTCCATAATCAATAATAATTGTGTAGCGTGCTCCAGATAGAAAGGGTCGAGACTTCGCAACAGCTTGTCGTATAGCTCCTCAAGATCCGGTGGTAATAGATCGAGTCGCCTTTGGAGATCCGGTATGCGGTCGCCATAACTCATTCCGGCAAGCAGCGATGCCACAACAAGATTCACCCAGAGAAAAACCCCAGCTGCTTTAGATATAATGCTGTCGATAAGCTGGCTAGCAAAGTCTGGCTGAAGCATCTGAAGCTTTGAGAATCCCGGGTCGAGCGATAAGTTTGAGGAGACATAATGCTTGATGTCGTTGTAGGTAAGCGTTTCAATTCTCAGATGAGGCTTCGTCTCGAACGCATCCTGGAAGACAACCCATGGTCGACTTGATATGCAGAATTTGACATTGGAGTTCAGATGAGCAAGGCTTTTAACGAACTTTACCAGGCTATCATGGGCGCCATCAAATTCATCCAGGCCATCAATGATAAGGCAGAGTTTACCGTCTGTTGTCACGGATTTCACTGCTAAATCAAGTGTCGATTCAAGCTCCGATTCTTTCCATGCGTCGGGATTGAAATCAAGAAGAGACAAAGACTCCCATCGTGAAGGCGCCACGGCGGGTATCAACTCGGGATAACCCCGTAGGATTTGGTATAGTAGCGACCGTAAAAGACCTGCGCGGGTCATTTGAAGCTGCATACCGGAGTTCCAGAAATAAAAGGAGGCTATGAAGAGCTTTTTGCCACCCGCCCACTTCCTGAGATAGGGCTGGCACCTTGGTTCGGGCTGTCTGGCGTCTAGGTTCAACTCATAATTTGAAGAGCTTGCTTTAGGCTCCTGCGGGACAACCTGGCAGATGTATCTCATCAAGGTCGACTTGCCAGATCCGGGCTTACCCGTAATCCAATAGATCTGGTCCTCGCTTTCGAGCCAACTCCTTAAACTGTACCATTTCTGCGCTTCTTGTTCATCATTACGAAAAACCCATTGAAATGTTGACTCGTATGCTTCTGCGATTCGGCCCTCGCGATCTTCCATCCCAGTATAGCGGAGAGTAGATAGAACTTGCTTTTGAAGCTTTTGGCGTCTTTTTGGAGCTAGAGGTATGAGCTGCGCCGTGCTTTTTGTTGATTGAGCATTCTCTTGGTAGATTTCAGCAACTAAATCATTGCGCAGACTTGTTTTCATTTCCGACAAGTCGGAGAAGGTAGATTTAGACGCCAAGAACCCCACGATGGAGCTGGCAATTCCCTCGAGTCTAGAGCTATTCTGGGACATGATACCCAGTGCTTGAAGAGTCTTTTCTTGTTTGGCTGAATTCTCCATGGCATACTGCCTGGAATATGATTGTCAGGAACGTCTCGCTATTCTAGTGTAGGTGGGTGGACTAACCGTAGAGTAACGAGAA
Organism: Stipitochalara longipes BDJ; assembly: GCA_009732865.1. Classification (NCBI taxonomy): domain Eukaryota; kingdom Fungi; phylum Ascomycota; class Leotiomycetes; order Helotiales; family Hamatocanthoscyphaceae; genus Stipitochalara; species Stipitochalara longipes. The sequence goes on along the minus strand of ML769334.1, from coordinate 2,870,832 downwards.
GATGAAGATTAAATTGCGCGCGAAAACCATCCAATCTTGATTGAAGTGACCTTATATCATCCTCCTTCCAAATCAGCTGAAAAGCAGCCTTCAGCGCATCCCTTTTGCGAGAATGACTGACACAAACGCTCTGGAGGATAGCTAATAACTGGTTCCCAACATGCTTACATTCGTCGGCGAGCTGAAAAAGCCCGTCACCGCCACTGCGGCTGTTTTTCTGATCTTGGGCAACACTGAGGCTGCTCGAAGATGACCCTAGTCCGTCCAAGACTTGATCGAGATGCTTGGTTAGCATCATCAATTCAGGCAGATCGACTGGGCCTTCCCCTGTGCGATACAACCTCCATGAAAGCCCGACGAATTTGGAGCCGGAGTCAATGAATTGTAATATGGTACCAGCCAGGCTAAACGCTGTTACTGGGTCCATCGCATTGATATGTCTGGTTTCGCAAAGCGGTCAAGAGGTATTGTGATGTGAATTTAATTTTGTTCATGGATAACGGTCCATATATAGCGTAGGGTTGCATAGGGCAGTGAAAGAGAGGCGTGTGTGGTAAATAAAGGGGAAGAATCAGCTCTAAGGACTAAAGAACGAGTTGAATGAGCAAGAATAAGAGTCTTGTGCGAAGTGTGTACTGTTAAGGCTAATCGTACGATGCAACCATCTTGGGCATGCAGCGAAGCTAATGCAAGGAGGCCTGAAACCCTGAAAGCCCCCCACGTGATGGATTCACATGCGTGAACAAAACTCCCACCACAACATCAACTCCAAATCATCTGGGAGCTTATATTACATTATTCTGCAAACTGCAGGAGAAGTGCATATAGCATCAATTAATGCCAAATATGGTGTTGTTTTCTTTCAATAATTTAAATCTTTATTTTCGCACTATAATACCATTCTCCAGTTGGAGAGAGGCCATGCGAGAAAGTTGATCAAGTCTTAAAAATGCCATCTCTTCAATTCCCTGCTATATATAATGATAAAAACATATTTCCGATTGTATAAAGGCCTTAGTACCTATTACACTTATCGACAATGGCCGCCAGAAGCGATCGAGCTCTAACAGCTCCAATAACAGCACTTATCACACTATAATGTTCTCGTGGCATTTTCCATTTTGCAGCTGCTACTTGAGCCTGAGCTATAGGTGAGCAAGCGAAAGCCGAGCTGGAAATTCCTAAGCACGACCTGAGCATCCATGAGGAGACTCATTTCAGAATCTAAGGGGCTCGCTTTGGCTCCTTTAGATGCCAATTTCACACCACGTATGGAGAGAAGTACCATAGTTCATTGAAAATCTCGCTCTAAACTCTTTAATTTTGAGTATCCCAAGCTACAATAGGTTTCAGATTCTCTTCCACCATCTGCTCCAAAGATTTGAATCCATCTTGATGTCCCCACTTCCTCAACAAATATATAGGTTGGCTGACATCGGTCGAAAAGGCCAGAAGAGGGGCATCGGGGAGGTCGGGAATGAACTTTCGTTGTGGGTAGAGTTTCCGCATGATGGCAAGGATGTCATTCCAACCACATGGCTTAGCCCAAGCCTGGAGCCGCGCATTTTTGACCTCAGGGTCCAAGATAGCTGCGACGTGAAGCAGTGCAACGTCGGCCACGTCAACCGGTATGGCTGTCAAATCCATTAGCCAAGAGAAAAAGGGAACTATAGAGAAGATAATTTGACTCACTAGATGGCAGTCCTTCGAGGGGAGCAGTCTTGCCGTCGTACACAACCTTTACCCAAGCATAGTCGGTCTCCACGTGCTTTATGTTAAGAGGTTCACCCAGAATACTCGCAGGGTTGACAGTGTTGACAGTGAAATGAGGCTTCCTTTCTTCGACGAACTTCCATACTGCTTTTTCAGCAGCAACCTTGCTTGCCATGTACACGAACATGCCTCGGTTGGAGTCGTATGGTGGAGGAGCCCAGGCAAGCTTGACGGCGTCTTCGTTCCACGTATCTCGTTCAACGTGGGTGTTTAATCCCGGTAGAGGAAGTACGGCAGCCACAATAGAGCTGGTGTAGACGAACTGCTTGACTAAAGGCTCTTTCAGCGCTGCCTCCAGAATTGACACGGTGCCGGCGACGGTCGAGGTCACGACATTATTGGGGTCTGGATCGAAATTGGCGACTGTAGCCACATGAGCAACGGCTGACATTCCCTTAATGGCATCGTCGAAGGCATGATCGGCACCGAGGTCGGGAACTTCTACAAGCTCGAAATCGCCGTGGTCTGTGTAGGACTTGAAGACGTCGTTAACAAGCCAGGATGCCTTTTTGAGGTCTCGGACAGTTCCGCGCACTTTATAACCGCGTTCCAGAAAAATCTTGGCTATATGCGACGCCACGAAACCAGTTTGGCCCGTTACCAGGATCCAGGAGCCTTGGGGGATGGTAGTCTTTGGCTCAGCCATGGCAATGGATCAGAGAAAATATTGGCGACTGGACTTTTTGCGACTTCTTGTTGGATTATACTTGTTCTTGGCTGTGGGATGAACAATCTTAAATAGTAGTTAAGCCTATATTGCTGATAAATTCAATATGTAGTTCGGACGACGTTGTCCACCCAGGCACGGAATATCCCCAAATTTTGTGTCCCCATCACGCCCTTGTTCTAGAGCAGAACTACCGAAAATGGAAGGAGCAGGTCTTGGCACTGACATAGCGGTTCAAAATTTGGTTTCGGGCAGCATCATCTTAGGTTTGATAGCACGTGGGATTTAGAGCATCTCAGGCCTTGGACAAAGACAACGAATTAAACGCTTTAAATTATGTGGCTATGCTATGGAGACCTTTTTCCGTCAAAACAGTGGCTGGGCTTCTTCCAGAGGGCTGGTGTCGAAAATAATCTTCCATAAAGCACGCTCAAGAAAACCATTCAGTCCTAGAGTTTTAGGCCCGCCATTGTGTTCGACCATCTTAATCGCTCCATGCACATGTTGCCTGGATATTGCTAGATTACCAATAGAAAACTTAAATCAAGAAACCGTCATTAGCAGTTGTTGGCAGAGTAGCCCCTGGAATAGATCTCACTTCATCAAATGCAAGCATCATCACATTGGCAACAGTCGAGTCGCGAAATTGTGATAACATCGCAGCGGAGATAGCCTCACTCACAGCTCGTACACAAGCAATCTTATACTGGATAGCAAGACGTGTGAACAACTGCTTCTGGGGGTGGTTTTCAGATAGGTGGCGGGACGCCGCCAAAAAGAGGCCGCTCAGAAGGCCCATATCGGTCTGAGCAAAGCCCACCCACTCGTCGGCGAGGTGATCTAGGTAGCTCACCGGACCTCCCCAGACAATACTGCAGTAAACCCTCATCCGAGGGATCACGGCACTCATGTCTAAGCGGGGTTAGCCTATGATGGTCATGTAAGAGGTTCATTCGTTGGGAAGTCAAATTTATACACTGATTGGTAGTGACGATAGATAGCATAGTGTATGAATCCTAGAAAAACTCACAGTGGTCAAGCAGGAAGTGCTCGATGGGCTTGAGGGGACCGGTAAGGCTACCAAACGGATCTCTTCGATGTGAGACTAGCATGCCAAGAGGACTTGGCACGACGTCCATATTCATTTTAAATGCATTATGACAGGATGACTCTGCATTTCTGTCCGCTTGATATTTGATAGTGCGAAGGCGCCTTGTTTTGGCATGAGCTACGCGAGCAGCGTGCGAGTGGGCCCGCCGCTGCGACTCAGCTGCGGCAGGGGCAGCTGGATGGGCCAGATCGATAAATTGTATCTTAAGTTGTCCGTTCAACGACATTTTCGAATGTTTGTTCTCAAATTCTATCGCTTTCCAACAGACGAAACTTGGTATATATCGATTTGGACGGAGCCAAACTTTGTGTATAGTAATCAGCAGCTGAAGGCCTCACGCCAGTCGGCAATCGTCAAGTATTACAAAGCAGGGCTGGTGGAAAAGCCGAACTTACCTATATTGCTCTAGTGCTCGCCTATATATTTTGCCAAGACTTGCTCCTTCCAAATAAGGTAACTCTTGGTCTTCAGCCGCCATTGCGGTTCCGTGGTAGCTTTTCTATCATAATGCTTTAGTATTCGCAGATATAATTTTGCCAAGACTTGCTCCTTCTCAGTAAGGCAATGCTTTATCCCGAAGCGCCGCTGCAGTACGGTAGTGGATTTGTAATAGCGGGGAGCTTACAAATTGAATGCAAAGCGCCAGAGAGAAAGTGTCACCGCAGACAAAAATTTAATCACAGCACTCTTTATTGAGTCAGTCACTCACGAAGGATCAAGACCCGCATTTGACTCGCATCATGTATTGTTTGTTAAAAAGCATGGCTTTGATTGAAAGGCATTTGATGTTCTATGATGATATGCCTACACCGCACATGGTCGGCGACGAATAATTTCCTTCATGCCAACATATTCCCCAGCGCTATTCCATACTTTTCGCTGGAAGGTCATACGGAGGGTAGTGTACTCCTTGGACTCAAATAACATGGTAGCTGTACTAATGCGACGTTGCAGTGGTATCAACTGTCTCCAATCTTTCTCCTCACTAGAAAAGGATTCTCCCCAAAGTTGGTTGGGTGTAACCAAGTCTTCGATCTCTTCCTCCAGCATAATGTATTCATGTCCAAGCTGGCTCATCAACTTTGGCTCCCACAAGCCCTCACGACAAGCTCGTCTAAGAATGCAGAGGCCTGTGCGTCGAAGCTGTGGGTGCCGGCACTTGAGCACAGCCCAACAGAGCGGAGCTACCAAACCAAATTCTAAGGAGAAGCGACTAGAGGGAATCATATCCTCTGGGAGAATTCCAGATGCGAGTTCTATGATTGTCGAGAATTCGTTTAGGTAGGCGTCATAGTCTGTTTCCTCGACTTCAACGTATGACGTGGGCACGACCACACTCAGCCAGGCATGTTGGATGAGCATCAATGCTGACCGCTGTTTCCATGACCTGTCAAACTTCTGCGCTGTGCTTGCCTTTGAACAAAAACGACCGTATGTCTCCCGCCAATGTTTAAGGCTAGCGCGCAAAGCCTGGCGCTGCAAGTTGGGAACTTTGTTTCGGAGTGTGTGCCATTCAGGGTCAAGTTTCCGGCCAACGAATTGCAGGCACTTGTTTGTGAGGATGACAAGAGTTTGATTTGCTTCATGGATGTCGAAAAAGCTTGTTGCGAGAACTAGAGAAGAGATTTGCTCGGGAGTAGCATTCCCCCCACATTTCAGATGTCTGAGCTTGAGCTGTGGTTTCTGGAAGCCGAAGTGGTAGGTGGACTGGAGGTCTAGGTCGACGAACACACCAACGAGCTGGCCGTCTGTTGATTGATAGTTTGATGTCAAAACCAGGGCTGAGCTCTCAAAAGTAGGATTTTGCATCGTGGAGGTACCGGAGCCAAGAAATGACTGAATTAGCTTGATCCCTTCACTTAAGTGCATGACAGCCTCTTCATGCCGGCCACTTGATAGCTCAAGAGCAATGAAGATTACGCATGCAATGAGAATAACTCTCAAAGATGAATGATCATCATGCTTATCTATGTGTTCTTTGAGGTATTGAATAGCTTTATTGTATTCATTGACGGTATCAAGTCTCATGGTCTTTTGATTAGTAAGCCCTTGCTCGCTGTTAGCGCTCTGCACCCACCGACTCGCGTTCGAGAGCGCCATGGAAGCGTGGAGAATGGCAGGCTCAGAATAACATGCGGGGAGCACAACGTCTTGCCAAAAGCCGGATGAGCGAAGGCCCGCCATTTCAAAGACTGTTTGGGACCTGAAGCGTTCAAAAGCAACAGACTCAAAATGATTGAGGAAAGGAATCGTGTTCAAGCTTATGGTAGGCTTTGGCTGTATGTTTGGCAGAGACGTGCTCTGCCTGGGGGGCGTGCGGGGGTTTTCGTGAGCGTGCAGCCGCGAGTCTATGACAATGCCGTATCCTTCGCATATTCTGTTGCCACGAAGGCATCGGATGCACGACGGCTTTGTTTCGTCACATTTGACTCTCCTCCTCCTGTGGGGTTTAGCTCAGCAAGATTACAGATGTACAACAGTCTAGATGAGGATGGAGATCAGGGGGTTTTACTTGCAAGTCCTGCACCCCGTCCTAGTCTTGAAGTTGTTCACCCTGGAGGTCCTCATCGTCTCATGGGCTATTGTCCTACTAGTATCGAGTGATTGCCGAGCAGCCGACGTTCCTTTTTCCCTTGCTTTACCTGTAGTATGCTCATTCAGGCACCAAGCCGCGTCCTGGAGTGTGCCAGAATGGTCATAGACAGTTGATAGTGGGCAGGCACAAGAAAGATGGAGCTCTCGGAGGAGCAGGTATTACATTGGGGCATCTTCTGCTGTTGGAAGATTGTTCCGTTCGTGCAGCCAAGACAATGTAAGCTGAATGTGTTGTCCAATGGATACCCCAACTTTCGCGAGCTATACAAGAGGTCCGACCCCCAATTAGAAGTCGGCATTCAGGGATCTGTCTCACACCGTAGCCCCAGGGGCTAGGATAACAAACTGTGCCGCAGAGCTCTGACCTTAAAATTTACGATCTACAGCAGTGAGTTGAGTCCAGAGCTATAGTTACCTCTAGAAATTGCAAATGACTATGCCGTATGCGAAAACTTTGTTTGCCATTGTAAGCCACTAAGATCCCTTTCATAGGACGTTGCTGCCCCGGACCATCAAAATCCTCCGAAAGCCCTTGTAGTGCTGACCCTCTCCTGCAATTGAAATTCTGGATATTTCGAGATTGTAAGCACCTAAATCTTCTTACAAAATTCCACAATGCTGTAGAATCCGCAGATGGCAATGCAGTATGCCGAAATACACATTCTTTTTTTATTTTATTTTTTATATCTGCTAGTATTATCTCCCAAACCAAGGATTCAAGAAAATAAATGAGGATAACTCTATTCTCGCTTCCTTTTTGATGATCGAAATTCTACGATTAACACGGTGGTAAGCAGTTAGAGGCGTGCGTTGACCTCCTGAAATGGCATATTTATCTTCGGCCAGCTCCTGGCACTAGAAACACTTCATTCCTGCTGCCACTTAATAACATACGAAACCAAAACCCCATTGAGAACCGCTACAATCCACCCCGCAAACCCAAACGCACCTTGAAAATCGTTCTTATACCAATTCCATAAAAATGCTGCCAAACCACTCAACATCAAAAACGCACAATTGACCACTCCAATCACAAAATAGTCCGGGCCCTCGTTGATATGGATGCCCCAACCATAGTTCACTGCACCCGTGAATCTTAAGATACTCGAATTAAGCTTCTTGGGTAGACGAGGAAGCCAAGCTAGGTTTGGATTGTAAGCCGTGCAAGAGAGGAGGTGGAGGAATGTGTGTTGTGGCATTGGAGGATCGTCTTCGAGAGGGCACGGCGTGTAAGCGTAGTTTTTTGAGCTGACTTCGCAGGGTGGGGGGGGAACTGCGAGCGGCTTTTGGAGAATACCAACACTAAGAGGGTCTTCGACTGCAAACTAGGCAAAAAATGTCAGTAAATTTGAGGATTCTAGGGGCTTGACATTGAGTTACATACTCGAACGAAATGTACCGCTGAAGGTTTGAGGAGCCAGAAACGGGATCGTAAACCCCGCAGCCGACAGTAATCTTTTCGGATCCTGTGAAATAATTCCCCATCGCAACCGACATCTCTCAAGTCGATCTCACTCAAAGTTTTCGTATACTCACCAGTGTTTATACAAAGCTCAAGATACGACTGGTTTGGAATATAGGGCGCTTGGCAATTGTTGAGGCCGGAAGCACTTGGACTCGATCCAGGTATAGACGAGGTAGTGGAATCTGCTGTTAACAGAATAGACGACCTTGTCGATGGGCTTCTTGGATTAGGTGTGCGAAAGTTGGAAAGTGGTATACCGGTAGAAGATCCTCCTCTTGTGTGCTGAAAAGGACTTGGTGATTGGAGAATTGTGGATAAGTTGTTGACTGTATCAATTGAGCCATACTTAAAGTCGGCATATAAACTCTCGCCACAACCCTGGGTATGTTAGTATACGAAAGGAGTCTAGAAAGTTGTACTGACACAAATCCATTCAACTCGGCGGTATCCCCTTTGAGGACTTGCCCGAGCAAACTTCTTGAGCTGAGCAGTGACGCTTTTCAATGTCCTGAAAAGTAACAGTTCGTGAGCTGGGCGAATAGGTATTATTTCACAAGACGAAACTGGGTCAAGGACACAGTCTTCATTCATTTCCGATGAACTTTCCTTAGCCGAAGATAGGTCGCCAGGTGGAAGTGGTATATGATCCTCCCCATTCAGCCGGACGGACACGCTAGGCAACTCATTTTCCTTGGATGTGAACATTGATCGATTTGGGACATCCTCTTCGGTTTTGGAATCTATCTGGCCTCCGATTTGGTCTGTCGTACCCATACTCTGGTTTTTGGAGAAAGTTGAAGGTTCCATGGCTGTTTGATTCTCATCCTCGTGCACAATTTTCGACAGGTCTGGAGACATCTCTACTAAATCGTCCGTATTTTGCGGATTGGCTGAAAAGGGATTCACAAAGTCGTGCAAACCCTTTGCAAACGCTGCAAACGCATCAGATGAAATTATGAACGCTTTGACTTTTGTCAGGTTTGGTAAGGAAGGCTCCCCGCCATCGCTGGACTCGCTCCCATCGCAAGCGCTGCCAGGGTTGTCATCCATCTTTTGGACAACGATTGTGTCATTAGTGTTCGAGACCAGTCTTCCACTATCTTGTGCTTCTGCCTGGTTTGCGATTTGGTCTCCTACACTTGACAAAAGTCTTTCCAGCATAACCTTGGAAGCTTCCTGCTTCTTCATATTGTGGAATGCCTCTGCTTGACCTCCGGTTTGATCTCCAACAAATCTCTTGCTGATTGTCCGTGTCATGAAGGCACGGTAGTGGTGGATAAGTTTCGATGCGCTCTTCTCTGCATTATCTACTGCTTCCTTTCGCAGGTTGGTAGCAAATTCCTTGAGAAGACGATTAAAGTTCCGTTCGAACCGGTTTTGTACCATCGACTCAAACCCCTTCGCTATGAGGCCAGGGATTTCATCTCTACTCAGCAATATCTCTACTGCTTCCTCTGCAGCTCCTCCAACGCTGGCAGGATTGACAGATGACATAGAAAGATCTGTAATTAGAGACTCAACAGAAACAACAGATGTAGTATCCCAAGTTGAAGCAATCGGGAATTCTGTCCCCATCCGATGCGCAATACTCTGCCAATCCCAGCTCTCCACGTTCCTTTCATCCATTAGCCTCCACACTTCCTCTAGCACCTGTAGCGCTTTATTCGTGTCAATATTCGCATTGCCCATGTGATTCCTCGACTTTTCAATGGCTACTCGAACCGGCTGTCTCCTTTCGACCTCAAAGGCTCCACAACCGATCACGAATGCCGGGATCAAAAGTAACGTTTGATCTTTAGGTTCGGATTCAGACAATAGTATGATGCCGTCACGGACTGCCGTCGTAATACGCGGATCGAGCTTCCAATTCGTAATTTGAGGGGGATAAATGGTAAGCCAAAGATAAATCCACAATGTTTGTCTGTATAACATTCCGACAATATCGCCATTATCTCCCGGCAACAAGGCGGGATTCCATGCTCGGATCCCGGCTTCAATTTCCGTTGCCCCGTATAACTCTTTAAAGCTTATTATCGGCTTGGTACCTTGTTCAATATTTTGGCGGATCATATTACGGATGTGGGCTATTTTAGACATATAGACAAGGATTTCGTCGAAAACCCAAGGACCTGCGGACAATCGCGGAACTTTCCAGTCATCGGAGGTGAAGTGTACATTGCCTTGAGGAAGCGTAAATAGCACACTTAGAATAGTATAAATAAACGGAGTCGGTTTGTTCGAGGCCAGACTGACGTAACCACTATCCCTGGATACCATTGTGGCCGCATCGTTTGAGGCTTCAATTCCTGTCTGTATCTTGGTAATTCCCGGAGTTGCAACGTGCTCCAAACGATTTGAACTTTTACCATTGCTTGAAGTACTAGAGTTTAGTTCTTTACCCTCGATATCCATTCTCGAAGCAGTCCGAGGCCTAACTCTTTGCTGATCAGCTGCGGCAGCCTCTCTTTCTATCGTTATTGTAACAAATAGCGACACTTAACAAACAGGAAACTAAAGTTTATCCAAGATATAACAATTAAAGTTTTAATAGATATAGAAATTTTCAAGCTGGTGCAGTCTTAATCAAAGCGATGATGTCGGTGAGAAGAAAACCTAATGGTCAGATGTGGTTTTTTTCTTCAGCCTCACCATGTGCATGCACAGCCTCCACCAAGCAGAGGCAGCCAATCATAATGATATTCGTACATGCAAGACAGATCCCAACGGACCAAATGGCAATATTAGAATATTAGTCTGAGTCTTGACGATAAGGTGGGGTTTTATTTATTTCTCTCGATTTATGGGGAAGGGTCAAAAACCCTGCCGAATTTTCCTCCTGCCAGACTTAGAATTCAATAATTGAAAGCAAGAGGAAAGATACCTCTGTATAGTTTGTTCAAAAAACTTCAGATCAAAGATGAAGAGACGAAAGAAAGATAACTAAAATCAAGAAGTTCTATAAAGCTGTGTGCGCGCCTCTCTGCTTCCGCCCCATTCCATTAAAACCCTATTGTTATACTTCAAACTTCTCTTCTGCTCGGAACTCTTTAATCAATTGCAATTGCATCAAAAAGCCATCCGACGTTTGGCTAGCGACTCGCTATGAAAACTGACGATGAGTAGAGTCTTGCCTCGTAAATTCTTTTCCCTACCCCTCTACTCTCACCGGAGCGGAATTCCGCTTGTTCAGAAAGGAAATTTCTAGCGCGACCGAATTCTCGGCTCAGACACGGTCAGGTCCCGAATCTGGCGAATGAATTTGAGCGGGCTGAGACACTATGACTTAGGTGATGGCTCATGTTACACAGTACATTGACTGTAAAGACCGGGATAGGCCATGTTACTGCCAGATTTGAATTCAATCCGACCATCTGGGCTCGGCCCCTCACACCATCACGATACGCCATTTGAGGCTGAACGGAAATTCCCTTAGGGGCTACCTATATGGTATGCATTGGTGCCCCAGCCTTACAGTGAACTTATTCATTGCATTCTTCCCGCACTCTCAGAACATTGATGACTATTGCTATCTCCCTGCGATCAGTTTGCCGCTATTAATTGCCGAAAATCAATAACGTGGAGTAACTGAATTGTCTATGGCCGACTCAGACTCTCACTTAGGGCTAGGTTACGCTACCGGCCTTGCCCCACAAACCCCTAGCTTTGGCCCTTCTAATCGAACTTCTGCTGAGGGTACTCGGTCGCAAGATAACCTTCTGTCTGGAAATGCAGCTGACAACAATCTGGCACGAGAGCTTGGAGATAGTGTACCAGATGCTCCAGCACGAGTTGAAGAGATCGTCGCTGAGAACCCAGCACATGCGACCAACCGTCGCCTAGGTACGTCAAACATTTCGATGGGACATAACTGGTCGTCATTCTATCCACTGGCTACTTTACCTCGCAGAGAGTTTGTTGCTCATATAGCCACAGTTTCACTTAAGCCCAAAGTCATTCCTCGCAATCATCCTACTCTGGACGATCTCAAATATTGGCCAATAATCCTGCAATGGAGAGCTATCACCTGCCTTGTCCTTTTATACGCAACCACAGCGACAGCAATCGGTCTGCTCATGTGGAAGTCCTTTCAAGATCCGAATCACAACTTTCGACTCTCGAGTGATAATGTACACATGATATCAAGATATTTCCCTTCGATCATTGGCACAGTCACGGTCCTATTTTTCCGCCAAACTGTACGTGAAGCATTGCGAATGGTGCCTTTTGTGGCCATGGCCGACCAGAACGGGTGGCTAACTAAAGGGTCTGAGCCATGGAAAGGTGTCGGCGGTGCATGGTTTCCATGGCAAAGTTTTACAACAACCCCGAACAGCTCCATATCGTTCCTCTCCCTAGTTTGTCAGTTTGCTGCCTCTTATATCGTCAGTCTCAAAGTGGCGCTATTTGCGAGCACTCCAAAATTCGACCCCGACACGAAAGAGCCTTATTGGATCCTGACTGTACGAGTCTATCCAGCAGCTGTGCTCATTTTTGGCTATATACTGATGATTATCTACACTCTGTATATCTGTTGGCATTTCCGCGGGAAATCAACCGGCCTTAAATGGGACCTAGTCTCAATCGCTGATTACGCCTCCCTCTTCGCACACTGCAACGCATTACAATACTTTGCTCCACTTGAGCTCCGGCACGATATGCGGCCGCAACATGTAATGGTACCAAATCGATGCTTCCGGCTTGGGTACTGGACGAGGGTTCGAGACAATCCCGAGCAAAGTGATACAGTTTACGGTATCGGAGTTGAGTTTTCTGGCCATACAGGTATGTATTCAGTAGAAACCATAACAGCTAAAATGACAGACCTGATTTCTTTCCAGACACTGGTACCTCTCAAAAAGAGAGGGAACCCCTGGGTCGTCCTTGGAAGTATAAGGCTACCTTCCGACAAGTGAAACCACCACCAAATCCTGTGGACCGATGTAACAGACCTAGAAAGTGCGCACACGGGACTTGGCCGAATTGTGAGCATTATCCCTACAATTATAATCCAGGCTGTGCACGGTGGACGATTGCACTTGCATCCTTGTTGCCCATTAGTGCCTTAGCATTAAGCATCTATGCTTTGGTCATTCGCTTGCCAAACCATGGCTTCTCCCTTCCGAATAATCTCAAACTTCCATCGACCATTTATTATGGATGGGGTTCTAGCAATCACACCTTGCCACCTATTGATCCTGCCGATCCGAGTTCGACTGTGCTCTTATGGGCGCTGATGTTCAGGTCTGTCCCAACTTATGTGGCTGGCTTGTTCACATCTACCATAATCACCTGGATAGACTTAAATATGCGTTTCATGCAACCGTTCCGAAACATGTTTGGGAAGCGCCTTGATGAATCTTTCGTGCAGCAAGTGAGAGATTTTATTGGTTGGCCCTGGTGGAGACGCAAGAAAGCCTCAGCTGAGCCGGAAGAGCGAATACCAGCTACTGCAGCAGAGTCTATTCTCCTCGCATACATCACTGTATCGCCCCTCCAAGTCCCACTGACGGCTTGGGATAAGGGCCACTACAAAGTCTGCATTTACTCGACGCTTAGCACCCTTTCGCCGCTGTTCCCAATATTTGTCGGTGGGCTTCTCACTGTCACTCCCAACGAGACGTATGACCGAGTCAACTTTTCATTTTCTCTATCTGCGTATATCGGCATCATGGTATCGTTGGTGTTGTACTCTATTCTGTTACCGGCAGCCATGCCAGGGGCGTACAGGCTCCTCCCTCGTCAATTGTACAGCCTAGCTGATCTTATGGCTATGTGCCATGAGTCCAAATTCATGGCAAGCCCGCATTTAGACATTACAGATTCCGACCGCACCCCGTCCAAAGAGCACATGGAAGCTCGAATTCTACTAACAGACGACCGCTTCCTCTTTGGTGTGTATCACGGACGCGATGGGCACCGCCATATTGGCTTCGACGTTGCTCAGGAACGGAAGCCTGATTTTGGACCTTTGAAGAATGTGGAAAACTCTGTTGAGCATATCCCACCCGAGGGCTTTGCGTCCAGAGTTCACCGAACCGTGACCGGCATGATGGAGGAGGGAAGAAAGAAGGGCAAGGCAATGACTGGTGGAATGGTTTGGAACGTGAGGAGTCCATTTGCACAACGGAGGCATGGCATTCGGTCTGGCGAAGAACATGAAGATATTGCGTTGACGCACATGTCTGGCGCCTTAGGGCCGCCCCGTGCTAGAGCAGAGGCATCTGGCTCTCAAGTACAACAAATCGGAAGTGGAGGTAGGACGAGGCCAACGAGGTCTGACTCACCGCATAACTGAGACTGAGTACGTTAAAGAAGACCATATTTTCTAGAAAGTCTCAGACGACATTTCTTCACATTTGCTTCTAACGCGGTTAGTCAGCGTCGCCGCTCTGCTCAGGCGCTACTCACCCTCGCCTCACCCTCTGCTCAGGTTACTCAGTCACGTCCCTTCTTAGTGACCAATCATTGTTTGCTTATTATTCAATTTTGCCTTGCGAAAGTTGTCAACTCTATACGACTGTACTTAAGGGGGGGACCAAGTCGGCTCCCAATGAACCCAAACACCCCCGCCCCCACCTAAAATACATTGTTAATTCTCAAGGCAGATTTTTCTCGCAACATGGCATAGTCCTGGCTTTTTCCAATAGAGAGGTGCCTGCCCTTGCGCTCTTTTATTGTAATGCCGTCGGTTACGCGTTGGGTATAGGGAGAAGCTTAAGCAAATACGTCGAAGCTCGAACAAAGTTGATTGCCTATACACGAGAGTCTAAAGCTAAAGAAAAAAGAAGGCAGGTCTAGAGAGAGAAATGCGTAAGCTATTTAAATGCCCTGTATCTAGTTACGTGCAACAGCCTTGCTCCAAGTTCTATTAGATTAAAATTCGTGAACTTTAAGCCAAAGCAGACCGAATTTCATTACTATAATTTGGACTGTTTTGGATTTAAGTATAAATGAAGAACATACGCGACTTTATAGCATATTAAGAAATCCTACTTAGATGCAACTACTTCGAGTTATAGTCTTTTAAGCCGACGTAGTTGCAGTTGTAGTACTTCGAATCTGAAAATGATTTCGGTTTACGAATTGGATCCCTGGTATTCGGAATGGGACAAGATTCAGCTCCTTCTGAATTTTGCTCTACTGTTAGTTTGATGGTACCGTACGAAGGCGACGGGCGTTGAAATCCGCCCATTTCCCTAAGCGAGGGCTCCCAAGCTCGCTTCCTCGCATTCAAAATTTCGTATTAAAAGTATTCTAAAGTTTGAAGCTACCATAACATAGGGGCAGACACTTCGCCTTCTTCTCTATAACATACGCTTCGAATGGAATTATTCGAGCGTGGTGGCTTGGCGATGCGCAATTTTGAAAATATAGTGATTTTGGTGTTCCTGCCGCAAGCGACATGGGTGGATTTCAACGCCTGTCGCCTTCGTATTGATGATGTAGGGCCACGTGATGCGTCGGTAAAACTTCGGTTACTTTTCAAAGTCGAAATAGAGTTAATAATTTTAATTAAGATCATTTGACCCAACATAACTGGACAGATGGCCGAGCTGGTAAGCTTTCAGTACCATCAATATCAACAAATTCGTACTAACTGTTTAAGGTTATGGCGCCAGGTTAAGGTTATTCTTAGCAACATCTCCTGGTCACGAAAGTGGCGTGGGTTCGAGTCCCACTCTGTTCATTATTTTTTGTTCATTATCTTTTTGGCGGGCGTGGAGGCTTTTTCTTTGTAGGCGAGGTCCCCTCGCCTCCTCCGTGTTTTTTATCCCACGGGCGGACGGTTTTTGAAAATCGTCATTTTCGCCAAGGCAAGGAACACCAAAATCTCTCCCGTTTAACAATTGCGCATCGCGACAACCCTAGGTTCAAATACTTTAATTCAAGCTTTTTGCGATAAAGGAGAGACTAAGGTATCTTTCCTTGTATTTTGGTAATTTCCGAGTATTAGAGAGTTTTATTACGATTTTTTGAACGTGAGGGATTAGTTTTCAAAGCCCTCGCTTAGGGAAATGGGCGTATTATAAGCGAACAAAATCAAAATGAAATCGACCTAGACAATCCAGTGTATGACTCTTTCACCTCTTTTACAATTTTGAGTATGATACTGACATAGTCGTGGATGCAGACTCCATACCACCCTAACAGGCCTTAGAAAACATTTCGAAACAGTGAAACTCACTCAACACGAATACCGAGTCTATAGCCCGCCTGGGAGCACACCAATCGACACAGAAAGCAACGCTTCAATTTCAAGTTTTCGGGACGTATATAGATAGAAAGACCATCTGTACGACTAGCGTTGCCAAGTACATGGCTGTACTTTTGGAGTGAGGCACGCCATGCTTTTCGATTTGCATTTGATCTGCAAGCATATAGACGGAGGTTTAAGATGGTACTGCAGGCATCCTCTCTACCGTATCAGATCCTGGGCTGCACATTCCACTCAGAGTGTCAGACAGCATGAAGAGACCTATCACGTTAGAATACAGATGAAAACTACAAGTTCTGCGTTTTGCGTCATCCCGAGAGCCTCGACGAGCGCTGGTCGCAGGGAAGGAAGCTACGTATGTCTTTCGACGCTATGCCGTAGCTGAACCAAAACACTGGAGAATCTGTACACCCAAAATTCATCAAATCTATTTCCTCGGATGCATTACGCCGGAGTATCCTCGGAAAATTTCTGTGCACTATCCAATTGTGTGGCGAGGCTTATACATCAGTGAGGAATATCGTCGTTCATCAGCTTACTTACTACTCACTTCAATTTCGTGATGGCATGTCCTATTGGATGTCGAGCAACTTTCGCATCGCTTGAGACCGTTCAAGATCACCTGGAAGAAGCTCATACGCGAGCGTTCCCTCTAATGCAGGTTTCTTCGCTCACAGATGTTGACGCGATGCATGAATTCCTCGAGTCTCAATGTTTACAATGTCGGAAACGGCCAGGCGAGTCAACGATGCGCTCAATACTAGTCCCAACACTGTCTTCTTTATAGACGTTGAGACTACAGTGTCATTTATGGGACAAGCCACTGAAGCTATTGAGATCAGTGTCATAGGCGGTAATAACACAATAGTTGATTATGGTCTCACAATAGATCAAATGTTCAATATGTACGCCGCACCACCTAATGGACGACTTTCGCTATCGAACTCTAGCCAAAGTATTTGGCCCGCCAAGTGAAAAAGGCGTTTCTGGCCGTCGACTAGAGCAGATTATCCAGATACTCAAAGCGGCAGGTATGAATGAGTATTCTATTCTTGTCGACTGGTCGATGAGTAGTTATGACTGGCACGCTTTGAAAAGACTCATCAGTAGGGCTGGTAATAGTGATACAGCAGTCCTACCATTATATTCGAATAGGTGGAGACTTCTACAGGAATTGAAACATAACATGCCCGGTATAAGCTGCTCATTGGATAAAGTATTTCCACTTATTTTTCCTAGTAGCAAACTTATTGGGATGAACCACAAATCATTGCCAGATACACAAATGTTAGTAAAGCTAGCCCAGAAATTCTTTAATATTGCTTCAAAATAATAAACTAGATATATACTATATAAGATAGTCGAAATATTAGCGTGTTTATACCTGACTTAAACATTACAGCTTAAGGATTAGCAAGCTATTAAATCGTATATAAATTGGGCTATTAAGGGAGAGCGAGAAAAGCCTCCGTCAGGAAATCGATATATAAATAAAATGGAAACTATAGCCGATTCGCGAGAGGTGCCCAAAGAGGATCTCCCTGAGCATGCTCCAGCTGACTCATTAGCGTGCTCAAGACTTGGGGCTCGGCTGAGGTTAGAGCAGCGACTGCTCGGGTCCAGAGAGGGAAGTGGATTTTGGTGGGCCGAATTGTCGTCTGAGACTTTAAGGGAAATAAGCAGCATCCTAAATTAGCTAAGGGGTAAACTGAGGTTTAATAACTACACATCGTGAGTAAATAAAGCTCATTTGAGGCTTATACTTAATGCAAGAGGAATTTCCACAAGTTATATACGCGTCGACCATATAAATCACGACAAAACCTTCTATGCTTGAAGCTTGCAGCTCACCTACCTTCGAGACCATCGTCTTACGTCAGTAGAAAAGCTGAAGGAAGTGGCTTTGTGCGGCGCGCCTAGCCTGATTGGGATGTTTCGGAACCTTTGCTCTCAACCAATCGCTTGCTTGCACCATCATACGTTGGATCACCTCGCAGCCTCGCGAACCACTCAAGACTTAAGGCCTTGCATTTGCCACTGTCATCTTTCTCTTTGAATTATCGGCTGTTCAGTAATCAGTATCTCTAATCCTACGCAAGTTAGTGCGCTCCTCACATCATTTCACGATGAATCATCCGCCGACCTCGTTGCCAGCGGCATTGCCACGTACCTTCCTGTTCGTCGGCCAAAACCTTGCCAACCATGGACTTGAAAGATCTTCAGCTTCTCAAACAATTGAAGAGCTATGCGAGGTAGATCCACGGACTCTTGGAGTCCGCGAAGCTACTAGACTGCGCTGGGAAGAGTTGAAGCCGCTAATTCAGCGCGTTTACATCGACGAAGACAGACCGTACCCTTATCTAGCGACCCTTCTCCGCACCGAGCACCGATTTGAGACTACGTATGATCACTCAATTATTATGTTCGTTTGTCTACCAATCTCTACTAACTCGTGCATCAGAAAACGTCAATTTTCAAGGAAAATCCAAGAATGGGGATTTCGAAAGAACGTCTCGGGTTCCGAGCGTCGAGAGATTCTACAGTCACTTCCTGAGCATGACATAACTTCTACTCTCTACGCCAAAGATCCGAGGCTTAAGCCAGAAAAATTGAAGAGTTGGAGAAAGAGGTACAGGGATGACGTGGATGATCTGTCGTGTCGCTGTGCTAATCCCCAACCGTCCTCTTTGTTATGTAAGTCTATGTTGCGTTCTGTGCAACAAGCTTGAATAATAAATTTTTTTCGCCTAGTACCAATTACCATATCAACCAACAAGACGAATATGGAGGAGATTGATGGCGATTCCAGCCCAGGAACCCTGCAGGGGTCTCCGCCGATCCAGTCTCCTGCAAATTCTGTCTCGAAAACTGAATCTCTGACCGAAGATTCCTGGCTGATCAACTGGTCCACTGTCGAAGTTCCTCGTTCTCCAGACTTGTCACGGCTGTTCAAGGCATTAAAGATCGAGTGCTCAAACCCAGTGCCGGCATTGTCATTGGAGCCCGGGTATCTGCCAGATGTACCAACCTGTATCTCCAAGACCGACATGAAAGACCTATTCAATGACGACAATAAGCTCCTAAATTCCGATTGTAGCCCATTGTACTCCCACGGAAAATGCAGAACTTCGAGATCCTTACCAGTGCTCCCAACCAACCTGAATCCACAGATCGCACACCCCCTCCTGCAGGACTTCGCCGAAGCAGTATTTTTCGGATACTCTGCAAGCCCTCTGAACGAACTTTATTGCTTCTCTGGTGGGCCGCCCACAACTACAAATTCGATCACTGGTTCCCATCGGACCACCTGGGGATCACTCGCCTTGCAAGAGACAGATTTCGAAACTAAGCTCACGAAATTAACACCACAATTTGGCACAAATCACCCTTCAGTTATTGCGGCTATGGAAAGTCTTTCCCAAACCTACTATGACCGCAGAAAATATTCCGAGGCGGAGCACTGGGACCGAAAGCTTCTAAAGCTGTACACGAATAAGATGGGAAGAGAGAATCTGAAAACCCTCGATGCGCTACAACGTCTCGTCGACACTCTCGTGGCCCAAGGAAAGTATTACGAAGCTCGATCCCATAACCGCAGTTTATTTGCAGCGTATATCAAAATTGGCCACCTCGGGCTTCCACGAATTGCACACACTCTATCAAACGACGCCTTGATCGCTGAAGAACTGGGCCACACCGACGAGGCCGAGAGCCTTCTTCGTCAAGTCCTACAGTTGTGGCTGGATTACTGCGGGCCGCGGGATAAGAGAACACTCTATTCAATGACACAGCTAGGCTACCTCCTAGTGCTAACAAAAGGCCCTGGTGGCGATTTGCTGCTAAGGACTGCCGTAAAACTTCATCTCGAAGGATCAACAGCCACAGACGAAGAAGCGTGCAGAGCGATGACGAGCCTGGCAGCAGCATTCTGGGCACAAGATACACACGAGGAAGGCTGCCAACTGGCTCGAAAGTCATTAGAAAAATTTTCTCCGGTGCTCGGCGAGGAGCATCCGGACGTGTTGGCAACAAAAGTTGCCTTGGCTCAGAATATGGCCAAGGGAGGCGATTTGACGAGCAGTGAGAGGCTCTTCCGAGAAGTTGTTGCTACCGAGTCAGGAATTGGCGACAGTACGGAAGTTCATGGTTTATTGAATAGCAAGTGCGGGCTTGCCAGGGTATTGACGTTGAGGGGCTATTATGATGAGGCTACCAAATGGTATCTGGAGGCTCTTCATGCCAGAGCAAGTGCCTTCGGCTGGGACTATCGATACACACTTAGAGTTGTTTACGATCTTGGCGAGTGCTACCAGATGTGCAATCGATACGATGACGCTATTAGCTTGTACCGAGAAGTGGTTCGTCAACTGTGGATGACCAACCGTGTTGGCAATGCCTGTCACCCGGATATCGATGATCTGGAGTTGTGTATTACAATGTTTGAGGCTTCCAACTTGGATACAAACGCGCTACGAGGAAATACTGCTTTAGAGATTGGGACAGGTGTTGAGTGTAAACGTGTTGGAATATAGGTTGGTGTCAGGCGCTAATTTCGTTCATATTCTCAGATCTGGCTTATGTTCAGCAGAGCAGGAGAGGTACTCTGCATGAGGAATCAATCGTACTCGACTTTGGGCATGCTTTAGAAACTGAATATTACTATCAGATAAAGACATAAATGCACTATCAATCAAGACTCACGAAACACCAATATCATCTAAGCCCGTGATGGTAACAACTGCAATAAGTGAGCTATAACTAAGCGCGCCTATCATATAAAACAGCACCTTCCCAAAACCAAGAATTGTTGATAACCAGGAGCTATCTAGAGGATGTGTAGAGCAGCGTACTCTAATAATACACAGCTAGGTGGTACTTTCATCTACATCTCTAGCAGATGTCCAAGTTTGGAGGTAAGGTTTGTTTTGCAGACAATAGAATGGGATTGGTAACCATTTTGAATGTTTAGGAAGAAGAGAGCACATTTATATCATATTATCATTAGTGTTCCAGATGCAATGTTTTGTGGAGGAAAAGAGGAAACCTCGCCCATTTGCGTCAGTCGGCGATATGAAGCATTCGATACCATTTGGCATAGTCAATGCGAGAATGCTGATATAGGCCTATAACCATAACAACAATAATAATCACTTTTATATATATACCCCATCTTGGCCGAGTTACGGGCTCAATAGTAGATAAACCATCTCGAAATCTGCCTCGTCGCCGCGCTATCACCGCCCCTCATTCCAACGTGCTCTGATACTTAGAGGCCACGCATGCGGCCTTCTCTCATTACACCACTAGACCAGTAATTGAAAGCCCACATTGTGTTACCCTCAGCAGATCGTAGGCTCGCTGCTATATCCGAACACCCAATGTCACACGCACTAAAGACAGGGATAAAATATCAAAACGTCAGAGGTCAGTAGATGGGACGAATCCGCAAAGCCATCCTCCTAGACGGGACGGCGCACACCATCTCCCTTCTATCCTCAAGCCATGATCTCTGCCGTGCAATGGCCCCTTGCTCAATTCTTAAGCTGCCTACTAGGTCTTAAGAGGTATAATGATGAGGTTCTTGATATGGGAGTGGCTGGTTTTCCAGTGAGCATTCGTAGGTGAGTTAGTTGAAGCTGTGTTGAAGCTTCAAGTGACTGAGTCTTTTGTCTGTTCACAAATGGAAACTGATGCGAGGGAGGGCTGGTACAGGTAGTACAGGGCCTTGGTGGAATAGCGAGGCCCTATCGTTCACCTACGCTCTTGCGCCACTCATATATCCATCCGTGTGATGGGCGCTTTTGGCTGGTTGCTTGCGCAATAGCAAACGAGTCCTTGCCGCCGTGAGGCCACGAGCCGAATGAGTGTCCCGGAGGAGCTTCTGCAAAGACGGCATGTCGAGGCAAAGGCGAGGCCGGCCCGGTCCCGGCAGCGGCGCCGAAGAGGAAGGAGGCAACCTGGTCAGGCGAAAAATCCTGTCTGTCTGTTAGCCACAAGCTCTAAACGTCCAACTCGTCCAAGAGCGACCTAAAAACTTTCTCTAATCGAGCACTAGCAATTAATCCTCCCCACTTCCCCGCATCCGCACGCCCCGCCAAAGAACCTGTGTGGAAATGGGCCTAGCCACCTCAGACATCATCGGCATCGCTTTCAGCGTGCCTTCCGAGATCCTAGCCCTGGTCGGCGTAGCCATCTCATTCTGTGCCTGGCAATTCCCAGACTAGCGAATTGGGAAAGCTGGCGTCGCGATTGGCAACCGGTTCTTCGTCCGGGGCGGAGGTGCTCGCGGGGGAAATGCCAGGGGCACTGGGTCGCGCGGCGGGAACGCCACGGGTGGGACTGCTTACGGGAACGGTGTCCAGCATGAAGACGTCCGGGATAATACTGGAAGGAACGGCATGGATTATGTTGAGGCTCATGCTGAGAGTGAGAGTGAGACTAGGGGTGGTGATGCCACGGGCGGAAATGCGTACGGCGAATCTGTTGCTGGCGGTGATGCGTATGGTGGAGATGCGAGAGGTGTGTGAGCTAGGGGCGGTGATGCTCTTGGTGGATCGGCCGTATTTAAACGTGATGCTCTACGTGGTACTTCTGCTCGTGTCGTTTGAGAGACTAGAGATGTTCCTGGAATGGCGCCGTAGTAGTTCGCTGGTTGTGCTTCAACGTATTTATGAATATCTGCCTCGGGTGATTGTGGAGCCCGAGCTGGCAAGGCACTTTTGGCCAGATGAAGCCTATTCTGTAACTGGTTTCTGGTGCTCGTTCGGCTGCATTTAATAAAGGTATACAATTCTTCTTGTAAATAGATACAAGTGGTAGTGAGAGTTCAACATATAGCTCTTCTTCGCACCACTATGGACAGAGCTAGCCAGTTTTAAAACATAATATTATGTTGAAAAGTTGCCTCTGTATCGTGGTAACTCACTTGCGTTTGATTTGGCGGACAGACAGACCTTCTATAGAAACCCTACCTTTGATAGAGAAATGCGATGAACGAATAGGTTTCCAGCCCTATCGATACTTGTGTATCTCCACATCTTTCTCAATCGAGAGATATGGACCCTATTCATCAGCCAGCATTGAAAGGTAAAATTGAGCCCATCACACTCCTGCTGTAACAAGGGATAATGAAGGTAAAGTGGAGTGTAGTTAATTTAAACTAGAAGCTAGGAAAGGGGGACGGACCAAGCCACTTCCGGAATAGTCCAAGTTGCCCCTCACATCAGATCACGGACGGGCTTTTAATAGTCTCGCGACGGATTAAAAAGCGGCACTAATTGTACCAAGTCCATTGAAACATTTCAACTGCCACGCCTTTGATTGTTCCGCAAGCTTTCGTACATTCGAGGATAAGTCGAAATCTTGGATGTGTCAAGATACCTCTATCCAATCTTCTTAGAGTTTAGAGAGACAAGCAGAACAAAAACGCTGGATTGGCTATCTACCACCGGTGCCCTGAGGGCGTCCAGCTAACCAAATAGGCTCCTTCCTTTCTGGTAACCACTACGTAACCGTCCACCCAACAATGAGCCCTGAAATTCTCATTCACTGATTCTCATCAATTCACAATTCAGGCTCCTCTTCAACCTCCATTAAGGCAGCAAATCGCTTCATAGATAGACTCATCCGCGATGAACACCCTCCAACGACATCGCATCGGCCAACTCAACCCCCCTAAAAATCGCCCGAAATAGTGAAAGCTCCACCGCAGATACTTCCAATTACCAGAAAGTGTTCTCCTTGAATCGTTAAAATTATTCCTAGAAGTTGTACGCCACAGGATTGAAGCTCTACGTTCCTGCGATCCTCGAGGTTCGACTCAACCACAATATTCTCAGTATCTAAGGACCACACATAGATATACTATAAACAAAATGAGGGAGGTGATTGATCCGTCTCCAGAGACCGGTAGCAGGGCGACGAAGATCAGGAATGGGATGATAATAAACAACGATAGCCATGGATCTTCGGGTACTGGTTTTGGGCCATTGCCAACTAAGATAACGAAGATTGCGAGAGCTACTAATATGACCAAGAATACAAGGTAGGGGTCGTAGAGGAACATGTTTGCATAGACGTCGTTTCTGTTGACGAAGATTGGTGCCATGATGGATGGTAGTTTATGTAGAAGATTGTGAGGAGGAAGTGTGCGTAGGGACCTAGTTAGGAAATTTAAAATGGGTGATTTTAATTCTGACTAGAATTTGAAGTCGAAGAATAGGTTATCTTAGTTATATGATGGATCTGAGCCGGCTCCAGCGTCATGTGCTTAGGGGGGACCTCTTTGACTATAAATTCCGTACTATTAGCCGCTACTAGATAGTAGCTTAATAATAGCTGTATGCTCTCGCTCAGTAGCCCATCTCAGCGCCGTCCAGCCACTATTATCCTTTGCCTCTATTTCGGCACCCTTCTCGAGTAGCAGTTTAACGATAGCCTCGTGCCCTTGCTTGGCAGCCCATAATAGTGCCGTCTGGCTATTACGATCTTTTGCCTCTATCTCAGCACCCTTCTCAAGTAGCAGCTTAATGACAGCCTCGTGCCCTCGCCTAGCAGCTGATAATAGCGCTGTCTGACTATTACGATCCTTTACCTCTATCTTAGCACCCTTCTCGAGTAGCAGCTTAATAACAGCTATGTGCCTTCCCTTAGCAGCCCATAATAGCGCCGTCCGGATATAATAATTATCTTTTGCCTCTATCTCGGCACCCTTCTCGAGTAGCAGCTTGATGACAGCCACGTGCCCTCGCTCGGCAGCCCATAATAGCACCGTCCGGCCATACCAATAATCTTCTGCCTCTATCTCGGCACCCTTCTCGAGTAGCAACTTGATGACAGCCACGTCCCCTTGCTCGGCAGCCCGTGATAGCGCCGTCCGGCCATTATTATCCCTCGCCTCTATCTTAGCACCCTTCTCGAGTAGCAGGTTGATGACAGCCTCGTGCTCTCGCGCAGCAGCCCATAATAGTGCCGTTCTGCCATAGTCTTTATCCCTTGCCTCCATCGCGGCACCCTTCTCGAGTAGCAGCTTAATGATAGCCTCGTGCCCTCGCTCAGCAGCCAATACTAGCGCCATCTGGTTATAGTTATCCCCCACCTTTATATCAATATCTGGGTTCTCCTTGAGCAAGATGTCATGCACAACCTCACTTAAACCAAAATAACTTGCCAAACTTAAATCTGACCAGCCTTCCCATCTTGCACGTGAGCGTTTAAAGTAGCTAGGTGCCCAAATGCTTGCTTGACGCCCGGCTGTATTACAGAGTTGGCGAGCATGCCCACGAAATGCATCAGCATTAGCAGCTTCTTGCGAGACAAAGTGAAGAGGCCAATAGCTAGCAGCATAGGCGAAGTATGGACATTGCTTATCTTGACCAGAGTCGTCTTTAGGTGGTCTGTTGATATCAGGTAACAATAAGAGAAAAAGACATGTTCGCGATATTGTACCATGCGACTCTGGGATATTAAAGCGCCATTTCCAGTTCCCTTCTTGTTCAGAATCTAGAAGAAACTCCCTCGCCGTCTGGTGGATAAACGATAGCTTCGATTCGTAGACGCTGACAAAAAGGCCGCAAAGATTCGTGACGATACTTCGGAATTTGTCCCTTGGCCATAGGTCTGCTTCGACGTCCGCGTATGATTCCGGTTCTTGCTCTTGAATGGCCAATGTTAACGCGATGTTTGCCTCATCAAGATTCAGAGGCCGTGCAGCAGCAAGCATGATTTGAAGGAGGATCTTCGTCCGTGACTGATCTTTGCTTCGGCTCAGGATCCTGTCGTATGCATCGGAGACCTGGGATGGCAGATGAGATAACAACTTTTCAATATCAGATCGCTTGCCAAATTCGGTAGGACTCTCCTCAATGATACTCAGTGTTAGATGTAGCCAGAGGTAGGTGCGATGATCCATGCTCTTGAGGCGTTCAGAAATCTTTCGTTGGTCGCTTGCCGTAAAACCGTTTGTAATATCCTGCAATCTAGCATCGATAACGAGATCAATCTCTTGGCGGATTTGCTCGGACTTTTCATCACCGTCAAATCGCAGATATGCCGTAGTTGTCCGGACTTTTTGGAAGGAGCTTTCCAGATCGGCATACGGGCGACTGGTGACAAGGAGTCTGAATTTTGAGGAAGCAATTGATCGTCCTTTGCTTGGAGAATACAGTTCTTTTAGTCTTTTGATAAAGTCCTGCCTGCTGTCTTCCTTGCATTCATCTAGGGCATCGAGGACGCAGATGATTTCTCCAGCATCTGGAGACGTGACGCAATCTGCCAAGATTCGCCATAGCTCAGAGAACTTTCTGGTGAGCGTTGCGCCATGTTTTCTATGGCTCTGAAGTGCATACTTGATCAGTCCGGAGGTAGAGGGGCAAGTGAAAAGCTGGTGCAGCAGTGCACATAAAGCATGAGCACTATCCATGTGGCCATCGCCCCCATCCTTGAAGAAGAAGTAACAGACAGTTGACTCTCTGCTAGTAACAGCATCAATAGCAGATGGCGTGAAAGTAATTGTCGTGACACATGTAGCCAACTGTCCGTCGTCAATCAGAGATTTTGACAAAACCGACTTGCCACAGCCAGGCCCTGCTGAAACCCAGAGCAGACTCGGCGAATTGCTATCGCGCCACGTGCAGAATCTCTCGTCCGCCAGGAACCATTCGCAGGTACCGTCGACTCTATGTGGGTTGAAATTCTTATATCTCGTGTAATCTCCTGCCGCTACTGCCAAGTCATGAAGAAGGTTTGTTTCCTTCTCGTCCCTTCTATCCTCCTCGTTACTCCGCAGTATATTCTCTTGAATAATCCGCAACCTCTGCAATTCTTGCAGCTGACTATCCCTATTTTTCTGAATCTCCCTTTCGCGGGACGCATCAATAAGTTTACAGCAATTTTTGCTCAACCCATCGATGTCTTCTAGCTTGTTGCTCCAAAAATTAGGACTGATCAGATTTTTCCACGCGCGGGAGTGTTGTGCTTTTGAGAGGTGGCAAATAACATAAGCCTGGTAGGCAAAGACGAGCGAATATAATTTGACCAAGGGCTCGAGGAGGCGTTGGTAATCCTGTCGATGTTCGGGTTGGAGACACGTCTCCTCGCAGGCCTTCCAATAAACCTGGAGGTCACTAATCAAGTTAAAACCGTCTAGCATTGCCTCATTCTGCGTAGTGCTGCTTGTTAGGAGCTGTAGCTGTCACCGTTAGTAGGAGCATAGTAGCCCGGTAGGTCATTTCACTACTTGCCGGTAGAAGCAGACTAACACCAGACCACGCTAGGGCCGCGTAGGGCTGAGCGCTCAATGCAGCCTTAACAAACGGGTCGGACCACTGGAGAAATTTTGTCAAACTCTCAACTTGTTTCCGGATTTTCATATTGTGGCCTAAGAAAGAGATCTTGAATTGTTTCTTCTCTCGATCTTCCAATAGTTTCTTCAGGGCGGTTTCAATGCACTGCCGACTTGAGCTATCGGCAGTGGCCGTAGCATTGCCAAGTAGTTGCTTGTTGTAGTCTTCCGCCAGTTCCGGTTCTTGCTTTCGAAATATTTCGTAAGCTAGTTCCCATAGATCGGCAGTATCACTCGTCGAGGGCGTAACAGACGCGGCTGGCTGACGAGAAGGCTGTTTTGAGGACGGCAGCATGAGAAGGGGGTTCAGAGGCTGTGGATCTGATGGTGAATTTGACGCCATGGCCTGCTTAGACCACGCTTTGGCGGTGATCAGAGGAAGGCGAGGTCTTGGCGGGATGAGCCGGCACGCCTGGCATGGAAGTGGAGATCTGACAGTAGTACGGATGCATACAAGCAGGAAACTTGGCTGCCTGGCTCCCCTCCCCTGAATTGGCTTGTGCAACAGGACCTTCTGCGACGAGCGGTTGATAGACGTCAGAGGTGGTGCTATAGAACTATTCTTCCCAGAAGTCAAATGACGAAAGAGAGATGTTGATTGCTAGTTGCTCACAGGTCAACATTATCGATCTTTTCGGTGTTGCTCGTGCGGCTGAACAACAATAAAGTGCAAAACACCATTCAGGCGTTAGCTGTACGTGGCACATCATGACTGGTAAAATGGCTGGAGTGGTCCGTGCTCACAACATATTTTGCAAATATGGAGCGAAGCTGATTTTGCAAGCGACTGTAGACTTTAGACCTACTGTGCTAAAAGCCAGAGCCCAGAGATTTCGCTTTTCAGCCTTCTCGGACCATAGCCGTCTATGTTCGGATACTACAAGATTGCGAAGATATGATTTGCAGGTTCGCAAGTTGCTTCGGTTCCGAGAAAAACTTGGAGAAGTGGCGCAGCCTCTCTTCGACCAATCATCATAGCTCGCAAGATTTAGGGGGGCCAATCGGCTGCAGAGAGGCATCACAGCCCTTGGATGCCTATTTGTGGCTACTAGACGAGAGGCATGAAGACAGATGACAACTTCATGAAACGAAGAAAGGAGACTAGTGAGGGAGTGTTACAAAGATCATACATATACCTACCAGCTTCTTAGGAAGATGAATCCTATGCCGAACACTGAAAACCGGACGAAAATTCAACAACATAAAAGTTTTGCGGTTGGACGACATTTTAACTTCATTTGACTTGAGCTTACTCTTCGAAGTACTTTGATTAAAGTCAAGATGTTACTTTCGTCGGAGTTCTGGACAGCTGCCTTGTATTTCTCAACATATGCACTCATCGCACTCCTTCTCATCTCTTTCCTCAAGGTAAGTTTGCCTCTACAACATGGGATATCAGTATATAACCCGAACCCCAGATCGCAAAATTTGCACTCTCCTCCCCACTAAACACCGTCCCCGGTCCTTACATCAACAGATGGACGGACATCCCCCTCGTTATCGCCATCTTCCGCCACAGAAAACTGCAATACGTACACTATCTGCACCAGAAATACGGACCGTACGTTCGCACTGCGCCAAAAGAGATCTCTATCTCCGAAATCGCTTCAGTGAAAGCTATCCATAATGTCCGCAATGGATTTGAGAAATCAGATTTCTACGAAAACCTCCAACTGGTGAATACACTTGTTTGTCTTACTGATAATAAAGTGCATGCAGCAAGGAGAAGACACTTTGCGGGCGCGTTCTCGAGGCAGAATTTAAGCGAGTGGGAGGGGAGTATTTTGGCAAGTGTGAAGAAGGCGGTAAATGGTATCAGGGAGAGAGGGAGAGATGGCACGGAAGTAGATTTGTTGTCGGCATTCAATGGAATGGCTGAAGAAGTGATTGGGGAGCTGTGTTTTGGGGAGGCTTTCAAGAGTGAGAGTACAGAACAAGTGAGTCTTCTTTTGCCTACCACCGGGCGCATCTACTAAATAGAATTCAGACCTCGTCCCTAGAAAAAGACCCAAAACGTCAGGCAATTATTAAGAGCATCCGAACGGAACTTCTTGTTCCGGGCAGTGAGTTTGAACGCAGCCTGCCCGTATACCTGAAGTATCTCCCTCGCCCGATTTTGAGCTGGGTATTGAGGGGACGATTCGATAATTCCGTGTGTGAAACACTAAGACGAGAAGACTTAGTGCAGAGTACGGAGAAGAAACACACCCTGTTATACAAGGCATTGGCCCAGAACAAAGAGAGGGTGGGTTTATCAGACGAGACGATTGTCATGGAAGCAAAAGCATTTATAATAGCAGGGACAGACACCACAGCTATCACTTCATCGTACCTAATCTGGGCGGTACTAAAGCACCCTGAAGTTAAGGCACGTTTGCTGAAAGAGGTTCAAAGTCTTCCTAAAAGTTTCTCGATCTCCGATGTCCAAAAACTTCAGTACGTCCAGATGGTAGTGAACGAATCGCTGAGACTCTATGGTGCTGTATCTTCAAGTTTACCTAGAGTTGCTCCTGTTGGTGGGAGGAAAATGGGGAATCATTTTATTCCTGAAGGAATAACCGTGACCACGCAATCTTTCACACTTCATCGAAATCCTGAAGTATTTCAGAATCCCCTCGAGTACGTCCAGTATTAAGAAGTTTTTAGAAGTATGTTAATGCTCTGTAGTTTTATTCCCGAGAGATGGGAAAATCCAACTCCAGAAATGAAAGAGGCTTTCATGCCATTTGGCTCTGGTGCTCGAGGTAGGAATACTGTTCTAGATTTGTCGGAATATCTGGATGAGGTGCTAATCAAAGAACAGCGTGCATTGGACCTCACCTAGCGCAGATCGAACTCGCTCTCGCGGCAACATTGTTCTTCCGGGAATGTTTGCATGCTCAAGTGGCGCTATCTATGAGAGATGATGATATGGAACCTTCGGACTTGTTTGTTGTCGGTCCGAGAGGTCAAAAATGTACAGTAATAACATCGTAATTTTGGAAAGAGTAGATGACGGTGGGTTCAAGTTCGAATCTATCAGTTTTACATAATGTCTAATTTTGACAACTCCTAAACTCTCCTAATGGAAAGTCTGTGGCGCCACGTTTTCCCCTCCCAGTAACAACAAAATCTTTTTAAATAGAGTCCAACACGGATGCTTCTGGCGTAATCGGTATGGCAGGTGCTTACGCTGAAGCAGTCTGGGACGAAACGTCAAGATAGGAGAGAGTATGATCGTTGGTGGACGGAGACGTTTGGTAAGTCTATAATATTCTCGTCCAGACCGTGTAACAACACATATTCTCTGCTTAGAAGGCTGCAGCAGATCTCGGGCTTAGGTTTGTTCATTGAGCGAAAACATTCCATGTTAATACTCTCACGTAGGTGCCATTATTGTTGCCACTGGTCATTACGGTGTAGCCTTTATTCCTTCCATTCCTGGCCTGGAGGAGTTTCAAACAACACATCCTGAGCAACTTGAACACTCAAAGGCTTTCTGCAATGCCAACGACTACGCCAAAAAAAAACGTGTCGTAGTTGTGGGGGGCAACGTTTCTGCTAGCGATCTAGTGATAGATCTATACAACATTGTGAAAGGCCCACTGTACCTCTCCTAGCGTGGAACCAATCCAACTTTGGACAATGTTTGGGTATGTAAATTTCACATAATAAGATCATCATTATTATGAGCTGAAGCTAACTCTTGGGTGTTGTAGACACCCCCTAACGTCAAAACCAAGCCACAAATCACAAACCTCTCGATCGTGGACAATGGTACAGTTAAATTCTCAGACGGGACCAGCGCTTCAAACATCGACAAAATCATCTTTGCAACAGGTTATCGTCTCTCGTACCCCTTCATCAAACCCAACCCAGTCTCGCCAAGCAACAGACTCGCCGGGTTCTACCGACACATTTTCCAAATCAGCGATTCGTCACTGGCTATTGTGGGCCAAGTTCGTGCAGCACTTAGCTTTAGGGTATATGAGTACCAAGCTGTAGCCGTAGCTCGATACTTTGCTGGACGAGTAGCTCTGCCCTCTGTATCGGAGCAAGAAGAGTGCGAAAGGCGGAGGTTGGTGGAGAGGGGAGAAAGCCTATTCCATGAAATTGCTCCGGATTTCAGGGAGTATTTCAATGCTCTGAAGGACATTGCTGGGAAACCTGATCGTGATGGAGAAGCATATGAGCTCCCTCAATATGAGGATGGATGGGTAGATGAGGGATTTGCCGTTTGGGCATTGAAAGATAAACTTGTGAGACAACTGCACCCTCAACTTGTTGAGGCAAAAGCGAAGCTTTGAGCTTATCAGTTGTGAAATTTCTAGCCAAATAGGGCTCAGGTATTCCACATACAGTTTTCATCTTGATTCCGGAGTTGAAGTGACTCGATATTTTCTGGTGAGGGAGAGGAATCAGCGGTATCAACAAATGAGACGAGTGGCATTTAACAGATGATTTGCAAAATAAGATTTTAGGTTCACTGAACCGAGCGGGTAGGTTTCATGGTATCATAAGACAGGAGCCGATATTCCGAGCGCTGTTCCACGGTACCTGCTGCATTATTCAGGCTTGACCAATGGTTCATCTGCATTGCCTTGTAAATTGTATTTGATCCTATAGTGCATTAGTACATAATCGAAGTCAGTGGTAAATCATTCCACACAATTTGGAGCTGGCTGTTGACGTGGAACAGTTGTGGCAGAATGCAGGAGTAGGAGAAAGGAAAGAGCGATGTCGAGAAAAAAGGGCTTGATTCACAAATCACGTGATTGGTATTACTATCCTGGTGATCGGAACTGAAAGAATCTCTATGGTTTAACACTTCTAACCCGAGTTTCTTAAGAGCTGTGTTATTTTCGTGCCGCTCCTTACTGTGCAGAACGTTTTGAACGATATTGGTGAAAGAACCTGAATTCACCAGACAAAAAAGTGGACCTGCGTGACATGTGAAAGTCCACATTCTGGGGAACCCTGCATGCCGAGGGCGAGCAGGAGCAGTAGATCAACCAACTTTGCGCCGCATCATCACCACAGTGCAACACCACGACAACAACCGTATGCCACGAGAGCACGCACCCAAATTCTTGATCGGCACACGACCTTCACGATGACATGAACGTACCAGCGAAGTTTTGCAGATGAGGACCACAGCGCAGCTCTCCGAAGCATGACCTGAAGCTCCCCACATTCCGCCCCTCGACCCTCGACATCCACTCGCACAATGGCAGCACAATCGAAGCTGCGTCTCCTTCCCCCAGATCGAACCCTCAAAAGCCTCATCTCATCCCTCACGAATCACTACCTCGCGCATCGCACAGCTATCTCACGGACCGTCTACCTGACCCTCTTCTTCGCCCTTTTGAACCGGATCCGCTCCGCCATCTCCGAACAAAAGGCCTCTGCCCTGCGACAAGCTGCTGCCAGACAGCGAGGTTCGACATCTCTATCCCACAGTCATGGTGTGAAGAAGCCGAAGGTCGAGCTCAATCGCGAGTTCTTTAAGAATTTGTTCAGGCTGCTGAAGATATGCATACCGGGGTGGAGAAGCAAGGAGCTGCGGCTGTTGATCAGTCACAGCATGTTCCTGGTTATAAGGACATTGATCAGCTTGAAGGTTGCCGCGATGGATGGGCAGCTTGTTAGCAGTTTGGTCAGAGGGAGGGGGAGGGATTTCTTGATCGGCATTGTATGGTGGATGGTGATTGCTGTGCCGGCTACATTCACGAATTCAATGGTAAGGACTTCTTGTTTGGGAATTGGATTGTATGCTAATGAGATGAATTGGCAGCTCTCGTATCACCAATGTCAACTCTCCCTCCAATACCGAACACGATTGACGAATTACATACACGATAAATACCTCTCGAACATGACTTTCTACTCTCTCTCCGCTTTAGATGACCGAATAAAGAACGCAGACCAGTTGATCACCGTCGATGTGTCAAAATTTGCGAATAGTTTAGCAGAATTGTACGGCAACTTGGCCAAGCCTACATTGGATATGTTGATCTACAATTACTCTCTTTCAAAGAGCGTTGGTGGAGAAGGTTGGACCCCATACGCTCAGCCTTGGATATATGCTGACTTGTGCAGGACTTTTCTTTATGTCACTACTAGTACAACTATCAGCCAATGTCATGCGAGCATTGACTCCGCCATTTGGAAAATACGTTGCCGACGAAGCAAGATTAGAGGGCGAATTCAGATTCGAACATTCGAGATTAATAGATTACAGCGAGGAGATCGCTTTGTACAATGGCCATGAAGCGGAAAAGGATACGCTGGACAAGGGATACTTTACGTTGATCAAGCACGTCAATTGTATGTGATAGTATCGCTGGCTCCTTTAACCTTGCTAACCTTTGTCAGATATTCTACGGCGGCGCTTTACACACGGCATAATGGAGGACTTCATCATAAAATACGTATGGGGAGCTTTGGGGCTTATTCTTTGCAGCGTCCCAGTTTTCTTCAAAATCCCAGGTGCTGTGGCACAAACGATGGGTGATAGAACCGAGAGTTTTGTCACAAATAGGAGGCTGCTATTGTCGAGTTCAGATGCTTTTGGACGAGTTATGTTCTCGTATAAGGAAGTCACGGAGTTGGCGGGCTACACTTCTCGTGTTGCTACTCTGCTGGAAGTGATGGATGATATCAAGGCCGGCCGTTTTGAGAAGACACTCGTCTCAGACGAAAGCTCTGATGAACAATTGGAGTTAATGAAAGGCCGAGGAACCGTGATCGAGAGCGAGGACATTGAATTCATCGACGTGTAAGTCATCAACCCCTGATATCCTAGCCCCAGCTAACAGACCTAGTCCTATCATTACCCCGGGCGGCAGCGTCCTCGTCAAAGCCCTCTCGTTCTCTATGAAACGCGGCGACCATGTCCTAGTCGTCGGCCCGAACGGCTGCGGCAAGTCATCCCTCTTCCGAATTCTCGGCGGACTCTGGCCCGTCTACGGTGGCACAGTCCGTAAGCCTTCCCTGTCGCAAGTCTTCTACGTGCCCCAACGACCTTACCTCTCATCTGGCTCTCTTCGCCAACAAATCATCTACCCCGACTCCCTGCGCATCATGCGCTCTAAAGGCATTACAGATACCGACCTCCTCGGCATACTCAAAATTCTAGACCTCGACCACCTCGTCTCCTCCTTTCCCGAAAGCTGGGATGCAGAAGCCGAGTGGCGCGATGTTCTGTCGGGCGGGTTGCAACAACGTGTAGCAATGGCACGGCTCTTTTACAATCGCCCGAAATACGCTATCCTCGATGAGTGCACATCGAGTGTGACGCTCGAGATGGAGAAAGTGATGTACGATCACGCAAAGGCATTAGGAATTACACTCATGACAGTCAGTCATAGAAGGAGTCTGTGGAAGTATCACAGCAAGATACTGCAATTTGACGGGCAGGGACATTATATATTTACGAGCCTGGATGCGGACAAGAGGTTGAAGCTTGAAGATGAGAGGGAGGAGCTGGAAGTGCTGTTGCGAGGCGTGCCGGAGGTGGAGAGGAGGGTCGCGGAGTTGACGGCTGCGTGATATTACCTCTTCTTTCCGCCGATACGTTCCTCTTGCACTGTACATATAGCTGTATTTGGAATTAGAGTTGGATAAGTCTCAACACCCTTCATCTTTTTCCCGAGATATCACAAACTCGCACCTCATCCCTACCCCATCTGCCTCACCCTTTAACACCACACTCCCAATCCCGCGCTCCTCTTCCCGCAATGCATCATCTAAATCGCCTATAGCTTCTTCGAAAAGCCTCAGCAGAAATCCCAGTTCACTTTTCCCTATCCTTGCCCTCTCCTTCCCTTTTTCTTCTCGCTCTTCGTCTTCATCTGGCAGCAACATAAAGGCAACTGTCAGCTCATCCTCCAATCCGCCTCTCCGCATCGGTGACGAAGATAGTGCAACGGGAGAGTCCGGGAGGAGGTCGATCCCATAAGGACGTTGATAGAGGAGCTCGGTCGAGAGCATCTCGACCAGCGCGCTCAGCGCTCCAGGTGAAAGGGTAGGATTCTTGGTTGGCGTAATGGTGAACGTGAGGGGCACATCTGGGTAGAGGGTGGATTGCATGTGGATTCTTCCGCGGATGTGCTTGTCTTTGGGTGGTGAAGGGGTCATGAGGTGTTGACTTTGGGGTTGTTGAAAATGCGAGATGACGATAGGGTTTTGAGGGATACGTGGGAATGGAAAGGCGTATATTGCGGAGTTGTATAGCAGTCCTAAGAGTAGGGGAGTTTGGAATATTGAGGTGTGCATTTTTGCGGTATAAGACGTGATGAAGAAAAGGTGGATTTCGTATGAATTTGCAACAGGAGAAGAATTCGAGAAAGGAAATAATTTCTTTTCATACTTACCGCAGCCAAAAACGTGGCCATAGCATGTTAGTATCTTGGTATGAATTGAGGCGCAAACGTTGGTGTTGTGACTCAGCCTTGTTAGAGATGGGGTCCTGGGTTTCAGGCTGTACCTTGCCGCCTCCTTTCGAGGGGCTCGCTACTCGACTCTAGTTGCTGCAGCGGTTGCAAGTTGCGGCGGGGTGGAACATTGGTCACTGAACGACAAATGAGAGGGGATTGACATTCAAGGGGGATTGGTCATTTGTTGCAAAGATGATGAAGAGGAGAAAGATCACGTGTAACGATGGCACGTGATCTGCACCTCCTTTCGAACTTTCGAACCTTTCCACATCCTTCGGCCCTGATAGCCGTGGATCATCGAGACCCTGTTAAGAACCACTGTCATGAACCAAAAAAGCTCAAAAATCCCTAAATCTAGATCTCGCTACCGATTTCTCATGTGTGCAAAACATCACCTGAGCCCAACATGGCCTGTCCCCAACCCTTTTCTTCCCGTGAAAGCGCCACATCTCCACATATAATTCCCCCCTTGGGCACCCCTTGACTAAGTATGTTCTTTGTTGGATACATATGGTGGGAAATCCCCATTATTACGAACTGACATGTGAGATCGGCGCTGCTTCCTGCCGTTTATGACGGAATATCATGCTAGGAACGGATGTTGCACCAGAAAAATTCTTTCTTTCGTATTTATCCTATAATAGCTGTCTCACCCCTGACTCCTGAAGAAATAATAAGTTCTCTATTCAAGATCAAACAAACAAGAGAAAATTATATCCTTAAATGGCACATTCGCGAAAACGAGACTGCAACTGGAAGATTGTGCTTCAGTTCGCACTGATTATTGTCATAAGTGCTTGTATTGCGGGTATTGTAGGTGGGGTCACGAGTCAGGTGTCGAAGTTTAGGAGTGCGGAGGTTGTGAAGACGAATGGGACGGTGAATGGGACGGTAAATGGAGAAGAGGGGATGAGGGGCAAGAAGGTCGTGAGGATGATAGGGCTGGAGTGGATTGGTTGAAGTGTTTATCGAAAGTAGGATTCGAAATTAGAAAAAAGAAAGAAGAGAGGAGTCAAGATTGCGCGGACGCTATGGTAAGTAGGCTAATAGAGCAAAGAAGGAGTGCTGTGCTAACCAGACATAGATACCATCAAAGCCTCAAAAAAGATCAACTTCAATGGCGATGGCGGGGATGGGAGTCAGAAAAATGTCATGGCTGAGAGTAATTTGGTTGCAGGAGGCCACAAATCACCAAACTACTGGATGGGCAAGAAACTTCACCTTGCCATCCCCGATCGCAAAATTCGCACAAATTCGGCTTCAAGTTTATGCAAGATTGAAATAAGTATAGAAATATATAATGCAAAGAACAAGAATGCGCCAGAACAATGCATACTCTCTCATTTTAAACTCCTTGAACATTCTAGACACCATCATTCGTTCCTTCGAGCGCCATCAGCGTCCCACATCACAATGATCTACCCAATGGTCGCTCCTAAGCACTGACATTCAGACTGCTGATATGCTAATCCAGCCGTCACGTCTGCCGCTGCACATGGTCCCGCAGACAAAGCAGCAGGAAACTGGCTCAGATAAGGACAAATGCAGCTCTTGACAAAGTTCGGCCCGAGACCGGTTCCAAAGCAGTTGGGTTGAAAGGCGCCGAAGTCTTCTTGGATGAAGTTGAGAATACATGGTGCCATAGCAAGTTCGTACATTGAACACGGAGCGCCCGAGCATGTCGCGCTCGCGGAAACGGTTGTTGTCGTTATTTTTTGGCCAGGGAATATGATAGTGCTTGGTGCGTGGGAAGCAGTGATAGACTGGAAGATTGTGACTGTGACGGTGGACGGTATGATTGCTGAATTTGAGACTAAGGAAGATTTAAAGGTGCTAGCTAAACTAGAGATACTCGTTGGACGCGTTAAAGAGAAAGTTGTCAAAGTGGTGATACCGGTAGGAGAATCTTCGCTGTAGTGGTAGCGATATTGATGCAAGAACAAGCGCTGAGGATCTTCGAAGATGATGCTTGGCACCCAGAGTTGATAGCCGTTAGAATCGCGATTGCCATGTTCGTGGTGTAAATTTTGCAGAATGACGACGCCTGGATGAGATCCGAATTCAATGCCTTGAGACACTTATCATTATTACAGTTTGCAGATGCATCAAGAACGAGCAAAGAAATAATGCAGAAAAGAAAGGTGCGCATGCCGAAGTCGCGAGTCGCTGAAATGAAAACCATGATTGAATTCGAACAAAAGAAAGGTAAAGAAATGGAAATGATTGTGGAGATGATGAGGAATACTTGATGCTCCTCAGGTACTCCCTATATACTCTCGCGCCACCACTGCTGGTAAGCATGAAAATTCTATTTTGGGAGCGATTTCAGCGAGGGTGAAGATACAAAATTATCTTGTGCGGGAGCCCGAAAGGTATCTCTTGGAGCCATACCGAAGTGATGACAACATGAAAGGTTCCATTGGATGTTGTTGCTGAAAGCCATTCTCAAAGATCTGTGGCGGGTCTGAAAGCGGAGGCGGAGCATCACCGGAGGGGAATTATCCGGCCGCAAAACGCCAGTGATAAGGAACCAATTATACACGCGTTTAATCATTGCAAGAAAGGGCAGCCAAAATTGTCCGTATTCGG
This sequence comes from Stipitochalara longipes BDJ, assembly GCA_009732865.1. Classification (NCBI taxonomy): domain Eukaryota; kingdom Fungi; phylum Ascomycota; class Leotiomycetes; order Helotiales; family Hamatocanthoscyphaceae; genus Stipitochalara; species Stipitochalara longipes. Next base: position 2,832,659 of record ML769334.1, on the reverse strand, counting down.
GACGATACCAAGGATAGGGTGGTGTCCAGCTCGGGTCAAGTTGCGATGTTTTGCGAAGAAGAATGGATCGAAGCTGTTGTAAAGGGATGGAGTGTGCTGACTGGTATATTAGCAGGAGCTAAGTTTAAACCATATTCAAGGTCCGGAAGTGTTAGTTAGTGTCCTTATTTAGAAGACGGGCTGAAGTCCTCGGAAAGTTAAACTATTTATTAAGGATGACCGTTGCATTGTCAGTACATCAAAAGTGAAGACGATAGAGCGGTAGTTTAAATACATTTGTTAAATGTATACGTTTCAATTGATTGATGTTGAATCAAAGTGATTCTATTGGTTGATGTGCTAAGTATACAGAAATCAAAGCTATATAATGAGTGTTGAGAGCATCGAATCGTGCAAATCCAGAGCATAAAAAACAGTCTATGTAAGGCAAAGAAATCAAGTGAGTGTACACCCAATACGAAAACAGATTTGGGAGGCAAACAAGTGGACGAGCAGAGCTGATACAAGTAGACCACGTGAGCGAGATCCGACAATTCTAAGCAGAGCGCCAGAGATAATGTGACCACCACACCAGCCTTGACTCCATCGGAGAACGAAACAGTTGTGGAAAAAAGGTGTAATCATGATTTCACAGCCTGTCTTCCCAGATGAGAATGCTCGTCCGTCTCCGCCCAACGACGTTCATGCACAAAACAGATTGGGGAAATCACCCTGACAAGCCTCTGGGGGCTGACAAACTTGGACTGGAAGGCTTCCATCGCAATTGAGCTAGGATAACGTGAGTCATACTGTGGCCAAATGTATAAAGTGGAGGGCAACGGAGGAAGCAGAAAGACATACAATAGCAGGCAACCCGTTAAAAGTTCCACAAAATTGACAAACACCGGTTTGTCGTGCAACGTTCGATGTGGGAGGCGCTGGAGAGCCTAGTGTCAGAGGCATTGCAGAGAGCAAGGCCACGAGCGGAACGAGGAATTTTGAGGAAAACATTGTTCTTTGTTACTGAAGCGAATTCTGAGTACGTGTAACTTTAATAATCTGATAGGATTGGGTACTCAAAGTAGGGTAACTCACGAGAGAAATGGGTTATATTGAAGTAAGATAAGTAGAATGAAGCTGAAAGTGTAGTGAGAAACTGATGAGGATAGCCAACACAGGGAGGGAGATTCCACGGCTTATATACTTTTTGCCATGACCGTCACTACGAGATCGGGAAGCTGTACTTTCCTAATGAGCTATAAACTGCGGTAGAAAGATCCTAGAAGTTTTCTGTGCCTTTTACTTCACGTAGAGCTGCTGGAATATAAGTCTTACGAGGACATGGTTGATCGGTCAATATTTTTGGTTCTAGCTCATGTTTCGCATCTACGTGATTCTTTTATGCAACTCTATATCTTCACATTTACCAGCCTCCCTAGCTTCTGCAGCTTCCCCATTAGTTCTTTGAAACATCCTTCCTAACCGCAGCTGAGTATTGTTTACCCTACTGTAAATAGTGTATTCATAACAGCCCACCAATCGAACCTGCAGATTCCCTAACCGAATTTCTTACACAGCCATCGGGCTGAATTGAGAACAGAAGATGTTGCGCAGGCTGTGTGAGAGCCAGTTACTCAGCCACGATTTTGTTGAATCGTAAACACGCCAGCCACACTTTAGCCGGGGACGTACTTTGTGGTTAGCCAATAGCTCTAGCCTGTTCGCTCCTCGTAGTATTGCTAACGCCGACTTCGGGGAATTTTGATCTTTGCCCCTGAGACTTCTACGGTAGCGAATGGAAGCCAGATGGGTCATCCAAGATCTTCGCGCGAATTGACGCAAATGCTGTATCCGGCGGTGTCAAGGTGCTACTCATTACTCCACAATAAGCCACTCGGCCGAGAGACTCGGAGCAGCATTTACATCTGCATTGCTATGTAAATGTACGCAGGCGGCGATGTCAAGAAGATGTTACATTTTACACCGCAATGAGCTTGCAGCACTACGATAAAAAGTTAAAACTGCTCTCTTCCTTGAAACGTTCGACCTAAACGTAGATTCGTCGAACTGGAGAGACTGTTTACTAGATGACATGTTAGCCTTCAACGTGTATTCTGAGATGTATGATTGCTGACTTTAGAGACAGTGCCTTAGAAAGATAGCCAACTCGCGATAGATAGAAAAAGCGACGCTAATTGCCCTAAGTTAAGTGAGGCCTTTCAACTGCCATTGTTTATTTTCCCCTTCGAGGCATCGTACATATGAAAGTAAATAAGAAAACTGGAAGATTCGAGATACCCATATTCTGTCTTCTCAAAATTTAGCTCTATCATCCCAATTTGGATAGGGGCAATCCATTAGTCTCGCTTTTCATGTCTACCACGAAGCGTAGTATTTCCGTTAGAAGAAGAAAAAGAAATTCTTCCCTACTCTGTATTTTGGAGGTGCCTTTTCGAAGAAAAAAGTTCCCTGGGGAGGTCGTCTGATAAAAAATGAGTGAGTCAGTTGGCTGGTAACTAACAGTTACCTTGAACAACAATTCTCTCCGCCAAAGAAGCTTAGTGGTATTCCTCTCTCCATTGAGATATCAATACCTGACCAATACATGAAATGTTTCAGTGCTCTTCAAGTATGATGCTTATTACGTGAGAGGCATATAACACGCCAATCCCATAGAAAATACCTGTAACAGTAGGCCAATGCAAAGAAACAGACTGAGCAACAATGCCAGCCAAGGCTAGTCAGTTCTCAGCGAGCGGAAGAGTGGAGCTGACTGTTACTGAGCCGCCGAGAGAACGGAACTCATTGTCACACTAGCTTAATTATCTTGTAGGATTCATTCAAAGCATATTCCCCGTTTCATAGAGATGCTGGTGGCGAAGGCCATTAAGTCTAGTTCTACTTGCTCAGCTTATATTTGAGCAGCTGAATCCTCCCGGTTGCTTTGAAACACATCCCAACTTTTCATTTCAATCGTCTCTCATTCTATAATGCGATTTTTGGTGAGTAAGCTATGAGTGATACAGCAATAACTGCTAAAAGTGTTCCCTTAAAACGTGAGAATTCGTTCCATGCAACAGCTCCAGATTCCCAAGGACATCTTCACCAATATCTATTTTCATCAGCCCTTCTGCCCTTCTGCTTATATCTCATCCCATAACACCGGATACGTGGGATGCGAAAATTCGTTGAAGCGCCTCTTCTATTTGATCGACCGATTCGCGCTTTGCTCGGGCCAAACCGAGCTGGCTTAGTTTGGGAGAGGAATGGCCTACAAGTAAGAGGCAGCGGGGCAAATATTAACGTGAGGAGATGATAAACGCAGGAGAATTTTGAAGATGACGTATCGTAACAATATTTGTCAAGCGCGTCGATCGGTCTGATTCGGATGGGATGAACATTGGGGGCGTGCAACGTAGGTATTTTGGTCACCTTCACTATTTTCGACTGGAACCGAGTCACTTGGACAAAAATATACTCATCTCTACTCTAGAATTGCGCTTTATCTCTGTAAGATATAATATTAATTGAAAAAGTAATAGCCTAGTAACGAGATTACTTCATGACTAGAGAGCTCTTATAATTCCCTTAGACAGAGCATTATTAAGCTGCATCCCACCAACCTTTCGTTTTACACTTCCGAAAAGAATTTCCTTTCCATTTAGAGCTGTCTTGCCCTCAATATTGGCAGCTATCCTAACGGAGCAAGTGTTGCCAGACTGTTTCGTGAGGAGGGGCATGGATAAGGGTCAGAAAGGGGTGAGAACTGGGGGAGGGGGTCTGAGGATTATTCCTGAGCCTCCTCAGACATCGGAAATGATGTAGTGAGGCATTTGTCACGGACGGCGGAATGCTCACTCACTGACTCTGCGATATAAATACTGACCCTACTCAATTCTCTGGATGAATAGCAATATTATCGAACATTTTTGCTTCTCACCAAGTAATAATCTGTCTCCTTTCCCTCGTTGACTTCCCATGCGGCGTCAAAATCGGTTGATTACACACCAACTCCGCCCTCCTATTCAGCAGGCTGAAACTCGTGCCCACATACTTCACTCTCGCCCAGCCTGGCACATATCCATCTTCCATATTCTCCTCCTCAATACCTACAATCCACTCAGCCGACCTCCCTGCGAATAAACTGTCGGAGACGCCCTCTCTTCTCGGCCATGCCAGCAGGATACCAATAGCCCTCCTCCTGATCTTTGGAACACGACAACTGAGAGCAACGAAGTAAAGCGGTAAGATCGTCCCAGAATCGAATGTGAAAACGACCTTCTGGTCAGCCTTCTTGTGCAACCAGACAAGCGTCTTCTCACAATGTTCCACAATTTCATTAAATTGCTTCGTGTACTTATCATAGATCGTTGTATCCCCCGCCAGCGCGGTACTGAGGTGCAGATTCGTCGTCATGAAACATAAATCCAGCAACGCAGTGGCAAGCGTATTTTTCTGTTCCGGGTGCTTCTTCAGGAAGTTGTCGAAGCAGTACTTCCAGTGATGGAACTCCTCGAGGTGGAAGCGATGCTGTGCTGCGCGATCAGAGACTGTGGTTCCGCTTTCTGGGGAGAGCTGGCGTAGCTCGCTGTGGTCGACGCAAGACGTGGCTCCCCAGACTTCTTTCTCTTCGTCGATATCGCGGGAAATGGGCGGGCTGTAGTTCGCGCCAACGCAGAATTGCCAGTGCTGAAGACGTCTGAGGATCAGTGCTTGGTAGATCTTGGCGTCGTAGATGTTGTCAAAACATTCGGGCATGTTGCGGATGATGGCTGTTCCTTCATTTCGTAGCTTCCAGTGCATAGCTGGGGTGCGTGGATCACCGGCAAAGCAGAGGGATTGCACTTCTAGCTGGCCGAACACTTGAATCAGTTGATCTTCGACGACATCTGGTGCTGGTGAGGAGAAACCTAAGGGATGTTGATGGGCGTAAGGAAATGAGCGTCTCCAGTTGTCTATCAGGGCAATACCGTTGTGGATCTGAGCATCTGCTAGTCGATAGTTTCCATGGAAGTATTCAAAGCATACAATCATCAAACATGTGAGGAGTGTCGTTCTCAGTGACGGCTGTCCACTCGCGACCTCTTCTTTCATAATTCGGATTGCTTTGGTGTATTCCTTGATGGCGTTCTGGTGATGTGAGGTGGGATTGATGGTATGTCGATCGAAAGATAATGCTCGTTGGTCTTTGACAGTCATGCATGTCTTGTCCAGGGCTCCAATGGCAATAACTGCATGACGAATGGAAGGAATATCGCATGCTTGCAAAATCAAGGTGCGGAACGGTGTCTGGTCGAAATACGGGATGATCTGGAAGATGGTCTTGTCCCGGAATAGTGAGAAGTACTGAGATTCATCTTCGCTGTCGAAGGAGTAGGTGTTTGGGAGGTCCAGAAGAGCAATTGCTGCATCCAGGGGACTAGACCAGTAATTGGATGCCAGTTTAGAGCGATTTTCATGCCGTTGGTCTGGTCTATTTGGAAGATAGCCATCGCATGTGACGCCAAATTTCACACATCGTTGACAGATTGGCCGGGCTTCGTCACACTTCACTCTCCGAATTCTGCAACCTGGTCAACAAATCATTCGAACTTGAAAAGCCACCTCCAGGCATATCTCAGCTCCAAGAGGTAGACTTGCGAGGTTGCTCACTTGCACGTTCCACAGCCCTTCCTCGAATGCTTCCCGCGGGCCCGCGTCCTTTTCATTGCCACCTCCTTGCTCTCCGACATGTTGGCCATCAATTCCATCTAATGCGTCCCAACCCAATGGGTCTGGAGAGTTTTTCGGTGACTACAGGTAGATGACACAAGCAACTTGGAGATGGAAGGAGAAACGAAGTTCCTTTGAACGTTCCCGCTGTCATGGGCCCCTGTAAGCACTACCCTGAATTTATTCCTGGAACGGGATGAGATTTCTTAGTTAAGCGCGGATTCCTTACGTGAGATCCAGTTTTGGCCCCAGTATCCACCAATCAAGTCCCTGGCTCAGTAAGCCTGCAGCTGCCGACAACTAGTTCGCCCGTTTGCGAGTTAGTGCAGTCGCGATTTTGATGTTTTTTGGCACCACTTACTTCATTGGAAAAATAGTGTTTACTATCATTAGTGTTAGAGCTTAGAATACCCATTTTTAGTAAGGGTTCTGGACATGAGACACGAGACTGAAAAGGAATCTAGTGGAGTGCGGTTGCCTATCGCAAGAGCTCGAGCACTGCTCTAAATATTAAACCACATCTCCTAAAAACGATTTACTATCCACGGAATTTTCCAAAATGCTGAGAACACTTAGGTCCTCTATATTCAGTCCTATAACAAGAACGATTTCCCAGAGTCCTCGAAATATCTGCAAAGAGTTGCAGCGTTCGCGGGGTGAAAAGGGAGTTGTTGTATGCGTAGCAATGGCACTTACTTTTGCGTATATTAAATGCTACAGCAATATCTTCATTGAAAAAAAGTAAGGGAAGAAGTAAACGAAGCGACCGCTTGCTTTCCTACCGTTTATTAGGAGAATTGGATCCGTCTTCAAAGTCCAGATTAACGGAATGGTTTCAGTTCCACTATAGAGAAGCTAGAAGGCAGTCATGCAGGGGAACCATTGAGCCTAAGAATTGATGCGAGCCAGAGCACCTTAGTAATGTAGCTAACTAGTATGCCGTTACCCTTTAGTGTTTCACCCGGTAGCGTCTCGCCTTGATCACTCCGACTCAGTGTACTGTTCGCTTGCTCCAAGCTTGGGCTTGACGTAATTGATACGACGAGGCTAAGTAAATTCGTCTCCCGCGCTCGCCAAATTCGACTTCTACGTTTGCACCTCCACAACAACCGCTACGTATTTTAGAGTGCTTCAAAATTTCATGCTGAAATAGAAAGTACCTCAAAGAATCTATATACTAATTTTCACACCCTACAGCTTTAATTAACTGTGGTGGTACTGGATTTTGTTGCCAAAATTCCCGTGCGCCGAAGACGAATTTGGTCCTCCTCGCGATGTTGTCGTCTTCTAGAATCTCTCTCAGCACTCTCCGAACGAGGGATTTTGTACTGTCTGGAACTTTGGCGCCTCCACCCTGCAGAAACATCCATGCTGCTGTGAGGTGGCAAGCTTTTCTTTACCGTTTCCACTACTTTCAAAGCTTTCTCATATCGCTCAAGCTCTTTCGCCGCCTTTATTTCAATCAAAACTGCTCTTACTATTTCGCGAAATATCGCTTCCTTTATCCCCACTCCCCATATAATTGCAGTATTTTTGAGGCGACGCAGCGGTCTGATACGATTTGCGAGCATAATCACCCGAATGGCACGACGTAATCGTAATTTTCCTTGGGGGTAAACCGGATAGTAGGAAAATTGCTCAAGCCTACGATGGATCTGCATAGTTAAATCCAGACTTACTTGCTAGGGAGGATTATGTTATCGTTCCTCTGTCATAGCTTGAAAGTACTATTACTTACCACTTGAGAGCCTTGCAACATTTGGCACCACAAAGATAACATAACATAATTACTCTTCTCCCAGTAATCTTCCGTATGGTTATACCAATATTGTTTCGCGTAAGGGAGCAGGTGGAAAGTTGTTGTAGATTCTTGCTGAGTGTTGCTGGTGTCCGATAAGATCTTCCCAATGTCATAACCAGTTTTTCTTCGCGACCTGAGCAATCCCAGAGCGAGCTGCTTCACCCCACCTGACTGACCGAGGACGGAGTTCACGATTTTCGACGGCGTTTCCTTAGCTGGAATTCTTGGAACTACTAAGCGAGTAATCTGAGTATCAAAGATCCCATAGTTGAGATAAGTGACGATAACATGGCCCATCTCGGTATTAGCATGGTCAAGCGTGAATTGATACTCGGGAAATTCGCCAAGACCACCTGTAAGGAACTGTAAAATGCTGTGGTGAGCAAAACGTACAGTAAGCTCCTCTTCGTCTATGGCGATCAAACTACCGCAACATTCCAGGGTTGCAATGATGTTGTTGATCGTTTTCCCTGGATCCCAGGATGTGACACCTACCTCAACACTCAAGGCGATGCAGAGTTCTTCCACAGTTAGGGGACGACAAGCTGCTGTGATATGCCTTAATATCCTATGCTGGTACCGGATCCCACTAGTCTGTCCCGATTTCCGTAAAATGCGACGGAAGGTTTCGGAAAGATCGTGGGGTAGGTCTTTCAAGGCAGTCCGGATCGCGTCGTCTGTTCTTTCGTCACAAATACTAGCCATCTGAAGAGCGACCCAGAGAAACCTAATTTTGTCAGGAAACACTTTGAAACAAGAACCGATACTCACATGCCCTGGGCTCCAAATTGAAGTGCATCTTGTATTTCGAGTATAAGCGCCGCGTTGCCGATTACTAGCTTGCCTGACTCCAGTCGAGCTTCTAGTTCTGCTTCAATGAAGTCGCTAATGTCTGGATTATCGGCCGGGATATCCAGGACCACCCCACAAGAAGGTGAATAATGTTGATCGAAGTCCGCGTTGACTCTGGATCGGACTGATATACAAATCAGGAGAGGAACTTCGCCTTGGAGCCGCTCCAATAGTTGAATTAATTTTCGTTTTTCGCCATCTTCACACTCATCTACTCCATCTAAAATAATACGATAGACCTCAGATGGAACTGCAGCTGCAAGGGTGTTTCGAAGCAATTCATAAACGTCAGCTTCGCTGTCCAGATTGTAGGCTTCATCTTCAAATATTTCAATAATTTTTTCCATGTTGCTTCTTGCTTGGAGCAATTGTCTAGCCAGACAGCGTAAGATCGTTCTGGCCATTAAAGACTCAGAAATATCATGTCGACAGAAGAAGTACGCTATAGTATCCTTGTGACTGTGAGAATCTAGATTTAAGTCGTCAATAATACTGGCCATGATTATTGTTTTCCCGGAGCCAAGATTTCCGGTTAAGTACAAAGTTCCGGGGTAATATCCCTCTTTCCATCGGTTATACATGGTATTTCGAGTAAACCATGTCGGACTACCTTTCTTACGGGCTTGTTTCCAGGGAGTTACATAGTCGTATGTAGAGCAGGTATCAAGCCAACGTAACCTTGTTTTCGTCTTCCGGCGATGGGAAGCAGAGTCAGTAGACTTCAGTACTAGTTCCCTGAACGTTGAGCTCTCTTTTGCCTCATCTTCGATGGTCTGGCTGCTCAGTAGGATAACTTCCTCCTTGATCGAATTTGCCCACAACTCAAGCTCTGACTGGATGTTCTTCATTTCCGAATCCACGAGATTGGATGAGAGTTGAGCAAGAGATGACTTCTTTGCATAATTTGCGGTTTCTTGACAAAGCCGGACAACAGCAATGAAGTATTCGCAAAGATACCCTTGAAGCTTGTTCGATCGTGAATATAGTAAAGCCATTGCTTGGTAACGTGGCGCCGAACGTCCAACATCCATGAAAAGAACCGAAAGTTTTTCAAGGTAGGATCCAGATTGAGCTACTGTCTTGAGAAGGAGTCAGGAACATGCATGCAAGAAAGGAGAAGAGGAAAACATTTATTGCTTACAAGCAGTGTCATTCGCACCAAAGACCACACACCACATGCAATCAAGTTTTGAGAACCACCAATGATTATATCGCCGAGGGAGGCAAATTGTTGTACCGCTTGCAACACATTTGTCAAGCGGGGCCCAAAGCAACGCCTCCCCTTCCGACTGGCCGAGCGATCAATCTCAGCTGTAAGTCGCATCACATCGCCGATATCCGGAGGAGACTTCCGAGCTTGCGATCTACAGGTTCGAAATTCAGCCTTCTGCTCGGCGGAGAGGGTAGCCTCGAACTCGGAGACTGCCTGCGCTAGACGTATCTCAGGCTTCAGCCTCGACGAGTTGGCGAAAGAAGCAACAAGCATGGCGTAACAAGTCGAGATGCCAATCACTAACTCGCTTCAAAACGATCCCAGGGTGCAGAGATAATATAACAGGGGCGGAAGGATTGTGGATGGAGAGTTCTTTAGATGTGATCTGTGACGAAGATACTCTTAAAAATGAATGAGGTGGAGGCTGTGCATGCAGCAACAGCCTGAAACGCCATGGCAGAAATGATTGGCTGGTCACAACCAAACATCCTTCTCTCTCCCTACCAACCAGAAAATAAAGAATCGAGATGACTTAAAGCGGTAAGTATTTTGCTTTTATTTTCAGGCAAATTACCCCCAATGAGCTAAAGCTACAGAGCTAAGTTGACGATAATCTGCTTCCAACGTTGATTTTAGGGATTTGGTACAACTGGTCACTGTTATAATTATCAAAGTCTAATCAAGCTTTTCAGTAATGTGATAGTGACAATGGTTCAGTACGCTTTTGATCATAAAGTGGTTTTCAGCTGCTAATATAACTTCTTGGAGATAGAATATCCATCCACTTTTCAACTCAATTTCTCTTACTATTTGTACTGTCGATTCTGTCGATTGTGCCTGCGCTGCTCTGCAGATAGATCTTCACTGCACGTTGCTCTCTCAGCACTGTAATCCCCATAATGAAAGCCCGAGGTAGTGACCGACCAAAAGGCAATTGGTGAGCAATCCTCAACAAGCGACATACCCCGAGCATCAGCATACTCCAGCTCTGAGTCCCAGCTTCCCGGTACATCTTCACTTCTCTCCGGCAGGAGTTCAACGTCTTCAACAAAAATGGTAACATCATCGCCTAAACGCCCGTAGTAAACTTCGAACGTTCGGTAGATGCCCCTACGGTGCCAGTCTCGCTCCACGATGATACCTCCCGGGTGCAGCCTTTCTTCTTCGTGAAAATATAACTGAAGATCAACGCCAGATCGGAACAAACAAAGAAGCCAAGCATGTATCAAGCACTCCTTGTTGACTTCGATAGTAGGCCAAGGAGCATAGTGCCATTCGTCAAGCAACCGATCAAAAGGTGTTGCCCCAGACTCGTCCGCAGCATGGATGTCTGCCCCAGCCTTTATAAGATCCGAGATAAAGTGTATCTCTGCTATAGAAAGGCAAGTGTGTTGAAAAACGCTTGCAAGACGCCTTGCAGCAGCAAGAAGAAATGTCATTCGTCCTGCCGTCTTAGGCCATGTAGGCCATTCTTCCAACGCTAATCGGAGTGGAAACGGCCCACGAATAGCAGCTCGGATTAGAATAGGAGTGACAGGTAAGTTAGAACTCGCTAGTTTTTGCAGAGGAGTTTGCCCCTGGTCATTGACGTGAGTGAGATCCACTACAAAATGCTCTTGCGAGTGGATCAAATATTGATACGGCTCTGCGGCGCCCATGAAGTTATGTAGAGTGGTTTGCCCCGCTTTGCTAATGGCCATGGGATCAATGTGACCGAATTCGACTAATACTCTCATTGTATCTCGGAGTTTATCTCCTCGGCGGTTTTGCAGACTGACTGAAGCGCCTGCATTGTGGAGTGGTGTTCTGGTCATCACCTGTTAGTGGAGTAGTTAAAGGTTTTGAAGCAAAGAAGCCAGAAGACCCGAATATGTTTGAATATTGAAAACTAACCTCAAACTTATGTTTACAGCATTGCAGTCAATGCCTTGATCTATCAACCATTTACATAATTCTGCATGTGAACTGGAGGCTGCGTACTACTCACACCGAATGTTAACCGCCAAAGCATCTGAAAGTGTAATGCAATATAAGGGGAGATCTTACATGAAGCAGAGTACTTCCTGTAGGTGCTGTGTCATTTAATGAGACTAAACCACATTTGATGTAGTTCTTCACGATGTCAATTTGTCCTAGGTAAATGGCTTCAAAAATCGGATGGCTATAGCGCAACACACGGATCGATCTGAAGCTGAACCTCCACGCGCTCCTACTGTACATACTTTGAAAAGCAAAAGCTTTTAATTTGAGCCAATATGCTGGGAGAATCTTGTACTCGGTCACAGTGGTAATGTCTTCGCATTGGCAGTCATTCTTCGCAGTTGAAGAGGAGTGCCGAGGGTGTGATATAACTCGTTTTGTGGTATATTGGTAGAAATAGAAGCTGAAAAAAGGCCAATAGACTCCTGTTCTAGTCGTAGAGCACTCGATACTTTGAGCAGCAGCGCAGAGTGACCGAGAAACTTCTTCGTCGGGCTGTAGAAATTTCGAGTGAAGAGTGCCTAGTGCGCCTTCATCGGATCGAATTTTGGACGAAAAAATGGCCATCAACCGGTGATTGGAGGATCTGTATAAACTTTAATCTTTGTCTCTCTCTCTATCTCTCTCTATGTGGGTCGTGTCAAGATATGGCGTCTCACTTACAAGACATAGCAGTTGACGGCCAAGCTGAGCATCAACTTCGCTCTCTCGAGCTTTTGCTGCAGTTCCTTCATTTCCCGTTTGCCCAGAACCACTTTCATCTTGCTCCACTGTTTCATCATCTTCCCCGATTGTCTATTGAGCCCTGCCTGTAGCTTCCTTGCAATATCTTCAAGCTCCTCTGCCGTTTTTCGACAATAATCAAGACTCTTTGTCCCCAAGCGACCTATACTCTGTTTCCCAACATCGCTGTGCAATTGTAAGAGCGTATCCCCAAGAATCTCGAGTTCTTCGAGTGTGTCTGCGAGGCTGGCAGGCCCACCCTGGATATCGTGCCATAAGCTATGCAAGCTTCTAATGCTGCGCGCGATTTGCTCTGCTAGTTGACCGAGGGCAATGCCGCTGGCGAGGATACCGACTGCTTCTGCCATTATACCGACATTGCTCTTGTCGATTGCTGTTTATGAAATTCCACCATAGAAGAATATCCGCGATCAAGAAGGTGCAGTTTCAGCTGCTAGCAACGAGGCTGGGCTATGCATCATGCATGCTTAACGCCCGAGAATGATCGTGCAAAGATGATTGGTTCGCATAAGTTGGTCAACTAATTGTTCCAGCCGAAGGCAGATTTAAAACTAGAACCAGGAATATGAGAGAGAGTACTATAAAATGATCAAAGTTATCTCTTCCGATGTGTGACGATGAAATGGTACTAGTCACGTGACAACTCAGTTACACCCCTTTTGCCGAACATTGGCAAGTAGTTTGGGAAAAGAAGTCAAACTATGCTGCAGAACATAATAGAGTGTAAAGTCGTTGGAGGGGCTCATAAGACTTCATTTTATGGCTGAAGATTTCGATTTCTATAAAATAAACGAGCCAGCCAAGTCTGCAACTGCCTCGACAACTTCAATTCACGAGTCTTCAACTGTTAAGCATTTCTACCATTCACAAACACCTTTAACGGAAGAGCAAATACCATAGACCATAATTTTAGCATTTAAGGGGTATATATGCTTTTCTCAATTAAGTTTTCCAAGCCCTCTAATAAAAGCTTTCAGTTCCCAATATATGATGTAATGTATTGGTCCAACAAAGCGAGTGTTACCCCCAGCCAACTCCACCGGAGATGCAAATGCTCCCAACCATCCAGCCACTCCATGTAGATATATGTACAAGAATCGAGTAGGGGCAGGAGCTCAAACGCATTGGTAGTAGTAGGGCGCCGATATGCCTTTGCAGGTGAAACCGGCCTTAGTTGGAGAAGGCGTTAGTCTTTCTGAGGTTTATTCTAAGAGAAACGTGAGACTCACCTCGCACTCTGTACATCCTTTCCAGTTGGTTCCTCCGCATTGGTCGTAGTGTTTTGATTTGCATCCGTTTCCGCTATTCGAGGGAGCTGCTGATGTTGAGGTTCTTGACGGAGGCTCGGAGGTCGACGTCCTCGAAGGAGCTCTGGAACTAGACGTGGTTCGAGAAGTTTCACGAGAAGTCTCAGAAGATGTGGTTTCTGTAGGTTCGAGGGAAGACGAGCGGGTCGTCGAAGTTGACCTGCTTGTGGTGGCTGGAGGCCGCGGGTTAGTTGTGGGCGGTCGAGCGGTGGTCGTGGGAGGTCTAAATGTGCTTCGTTGGGATGTGGATGTGCTTCTTGACGTACTTGTTCTTGATGTTGTTGTTCTCGACGTACTTGTCGACCTTGTGCTCGTCCTCATCGTCGTACTAGTCCTTCGACTGGTGCTCTTGGGTCCTGGGGGCGGTCTATTACCATTCCCACCATTCCCACCATTGCCGCCATTGCCTCCGTTCCCGCTGTCATCCAGAGGGGTTGTAACGTAGGTTCCATCACAGTATGCGACCCATCCACCCAATGTGCTGTTCTTCATCACTGTGCTCAGCCCAGTTACCCCGGGCGGGTTGCAATCCGCATTTCGCTCGGTTGTCGATACCGAATTGGGAGCCGACGCTGGATATTCGATATGGAACACCGGTTTTCCCGAAGTAATAAAAGCCGAGTACAAGTCACATTGCCCATATTGGACACATTGTTCGTTGACACAAAATGACATAACATCCATTACGTCAGGCAGGATTCCCTGAGCATTCTTGAGCCCAATTTGCATCTTGTATGTTGCAGCTGTCGTTGCAAGCCATCGAACGTATGTAACAGCATCCGCGGCAGTGAGACCGAGACCATTCGTATTATCCTAGCATGTGTCAGAAAATCTAGCTGTTTAAAGAATTGGATCCGCGATGTAGGAAAATCCTCAAGAAGAGAATCGTTTGATATTCTAGGAGAAGTGGAGTAGAGTCATACGTAGCCATCTGCCCAATTGGTTAGCTAAAATTTGTCATTTCAAGTGCACTGGGACATTCTTCATTTTAATCCCCATGGAAAGCGGGGAGTGCGGAGGAACTCCTTACCAACATTATCTGGATCCACTGCATCACATCCTAATGATGCTGCCATCTTCATGCGTGCAGTCATGATCTTCTTAACATTATCACTTTTGATGTTGAGCCAGTTCTCATCGGGCCATTGTGGGGCGAGACTGGCTCCTTTGTCAGATGCTTGGAATTGGGCGGCATCAGGTCTCCATGGCTCGTATGTGCCCGCGCTGAAATAGCAGATAACGATTTTCCCTTGCGCATGCAATGCACCCACGGTTTCCGCATCCGCATCGAAGGCATCGATATCCCAGACCGGCGCATCCACAGGTATAACCTTCGAGGTGTTTGTGACAATCGGAGGGTTCACCAGAACAATTTGCCATTTCTGCCCTACTGCGAATACAGCTGCACCGAAAACACTGCTTGCGTAGGCGCAAATCAGCAGTAACAGCCAGTAGAGCATATTGAAAAAGAGGGGCGCAAAGGATTCAAGATTTCAGAGAAATTCTTGGGATCCCGCGTTGTCGACGATCCGGAAAAGTTTCGGGTGGGATGCGCAACATCAAGAGACCATCCAAACACATGTGCCTAGACCGTAACCCCACTATATAAAGAAAAGTCATGTTAAATCTTATTAATGGCCACGTACAGAAAATGGCTTCGCTTGAAGTAAAGTAGACAGAATTTGCATTGACGGCAGATCAGCCGCTGAAGTCGTCCACTAGGATATGTCCAGGGAAATTATTCCTTGCCGGCCAAGCAAGGCGATCACGCCAACGGGTTGAAACCAGGTCGAGATGAATCGGCCGGAACCCTAGCTCTCGGTCCCAGAGCCGAGTCAAATGCTCTATTCAAAGCCATCGGCAGTTTGCAGCCAAGGCCTGTCTTCTCATGTGCCGTTGGCGATCACACGTATACGTCGAAAAAAATGTGCAAGAGATACAAAGGCGACCGGATGAAATGTAGGGTCCGGAAGAACTAGCAAGACTTGGCTGAGTGTTGGTACCTGAAAATCTTTCAGTCACGGCGCGCTGTCGCCGCAGCTTGCCCCTGGGCTGCATGTTTCCCCGCGGGGAATTGGGTCCAACCTCGGGACTTCGCGAGGGTGTTCCGCGTTCGGTGATATTATGGGGCTCGAGATTGGACTTCTCGAATAAACGTTGCAGGTGTGCTTGTGGTCCATATGTATGTCGTAGATTAAAAACGCGGGGAAGCTTAAAAGTGGAAGTCCACCTTTGGTAGAGGGAGAGGCGCGCTCACGATTTGGCGGCTAAAGTCAGTATAGCCTCCTCCCCGGACGCATCAAGTGGTTGGCCTGCTGATTGAAACAAATTGAAATTTCTCGTTTCGTGTAAAAGAATTTCATGTCGTCTGGTTAGCGAGGTATAGCAGGCAATAATATGGTGTGGTGCCACAGAGATCTCCGATAGATTCGGAACAGATTGAGTCCAGATGCGAGTCCATAAGGCTTGAAGAGTGGACTTGATGGCCAGAACTTCGAGACTAAATGCGTTTTATGGCACCAAAAATGCGCCACGTGGGGAGAGTCCCGGGGTATATACACTGCAGATCCGATATCAGATCAATAAACTCCGCATTGGGATTTGGGGGCAATCTTGATGAGGGGGTTAAATTGTGAAGACATCGCATGAAATTGCGAGCTGGGGGTTTCCCAGAATCGACTTACCTCAGCAAGGAAAAACTCCTTTCTCAATATCCAGCATAGCCACGTGATGGTAAGATTTTCCACCAGTCGTGAAGAGAGAAAGGATACGAGGTCTGCGCGGCCTTGCTATGTCCTACTCTCTCTGAGGAGGCGAAGTGGACTTCGTCTCTTCACTCTCCTCCCATCTTCCTCGCCACCATGTTCAACATAGATCCTCGCCCATGGACTCCTTAGTCTCAACTTGATATCTCATAATTAATGGATAAGGACCATGAGAACGGCCAGTTCGGCAAGAAGAATGTTGGCGCCTTGATTGCCGAGCCTGTGGTACATCCGCATACCAAAGAGGGGAAATCCAGGTCCTGATAGGCTGCGAATCAGACCAATACCAGCGAGTGCTGAGGAAGAATATGTCTGCAAGACATCAGTGGATGAATGCCAATAAAGGAAGGACAAAACTTGCCTCGTAGGGATTTTCGGTGTAGATATATATCATCGGAATCAAGGTATAGATATTCCCGCCTCAAAACGATGAGGCGAGGACAGAAACAATCAGATGTATGCTTTTGTAGGTTGTGCAAGCAAACCGTAGGATGCTGATGGGAAACGGAGCTCCCGCAACCATCTCCATTCTCGGCCTTCCCTCCGATAGAATGGCTCCTTGAACAACAACACATTCATGCTTACACCCAAAGTAGTTCCCACAAAAACCCTACAACAGCAAAGTCCTGATCCCGAAGCCATGTGTCTCCAGCCCAACCACAGCCACAAACGCCTTATTGAATGAAATCTCAACACGCAACAGTATCTTTTACAGAACCGAGAACTGGATGCTGCTTCAACGGACAGGAAGACGAAGAAGTAACAAATCAGATTCTGTCAAAGTACTCAGACAGAAGTGGTAACTCATCGAGTCCACCACCATCCTCAGGATGTACAATCTCAATCCTAAATTTCCACTTTCTGAGGATGCGTAAAATTTGTCAAAGAGAAGTTCCATCTGCTTCTCAGCTGGCGAAGATCCGGATTCGATTTCAGCTGAAAGTAAAGTAGACGAGTGTATGGCAATAACGATGGACTATTTGCTTCGTGTTGGCCAATTGCGCAGATTTGAGAGATCGTTTGAGGAAATGATGGTTCTGAGGATTCTGATTCTGCGCGTGCAAGATTAGAGTGTGATAAGGTGGGAGAATTATTTGTACTTGTGAGAAGTAGGTGATGTGGATGTTGTGTTGTAGTTGGGGGATGTACGGAAAGGGGAGGGGGTAATGCGGAGGAGGCCGCTCCGTCGGTCATGAAATAGGAAAATAGAAAACAGTACCCTCGACTCCTCTCAAGAAACAATCTAGAATTAGATGAAAATTAGATCAAATACAGTAGGAGGAAGTAAAACACGAGGAAATTATTATTCGGCACGTCGGTACGGAGCTTCGAGCCGTGATAACGATTGGGCAAAACGTTGCTCCAAGATAACGAGACTCGGAATAGTTTCGTCCATACTTGGGGCTCAGCCTTGCCTAGCCTTATATCGAGGACCCACAATGCCGCCGAGAAGTACGTGCAGCCGTATTCATGAACAAATAACTTTTGTGACGAAAGTGGATATTGAGAGATGAGTTACCCCGCTGCAAATAAAATGGTGCTTCATATATTCGTGATCTCATATCCGACCCTACAATACTTGATAAGCATCATAAATGACTCTCGTTCCATTCCTCGCAGAGCTCGCAATAGCAATGATACTGTTCAGCCATCTATACTTCGGATCGCCAGACTCGAAT
The DNA here is from genome assembly GCA_009732865.1 of Stipitochalara longipes BDJ. Lineage (NCBI taxonomy): Eukaryota > Fungi > Ascomycota > Leotiomycetes > Helotiales > Hamatocanthoscyphaceae > Stipitochalara > Stipitochalara longipes. The sequence continues at coordinate 2,814,627 of ML769334.1, read as the reverse complement.
GTCAAATGCAGCCTCATCCGATATTCGTCCGGAGTATGTTTATCCTCCTCTCCCAATTGCTCAAGGATTGCTTTGCTTCCTGTTCTTGTGCCCGTCGTCTTCAGAAATATACAGACCCCATCGTGAGTAAGAAGATTGTATCTCGTGTCTAGGTAGGCAGTCTACTGATCACCATCGTGGTCTCGAATTGTTTCCCAGTCTCCGCCCCCAGGTAGGATGGTCCCGCGGAGTTTTGGGCCTTCAAAACGGCCGTCTTTGAATATTACCGTGCTTCGATCGCCATGTCCTCCATCCCCAATGTGTCGGAAGCTCTCCATGTCGCATTCGAGGTGGAAGAGGAATTGTAGGGATGGAAGCGGAAGAGCGAAGTTTGGCTTCGCCCCTAGAACAAAGTCAGAAAGAGTCTCTTTCTAAGACTGCCTTCTTGTTGGCCAGGTGTCTGGCTCTGAAAGCACGTACATTGTGTGTTGGTGAGAGATGATGTTGGGTGTGGGTGCTCAACCGTTCCCGGCTGGATTGGCTCTATATGCTTCGACATGATTTGGGAAGTCTGAAGATTCAATTCGCTTTTCACATCCGCTGGGACTTCTTATATCCTCCCCCTTCAGCTGGATTCGTCCACAGAAGCTCGCAAGCTAGCCTCGCTTGCCATGACGTCGCCAAATACAACCCGAAAATATGCCATTCTAGTCTGTGGACTAGACCACAAGGCTGTTGAAGTCGGCTTTTTGCGAACAGTCTGATATTCACAATCGCCACACTTCAGCTTCGTAACTTCTTCCGCGGCGCTATTGGTGCATGCAGCATACGAGACGACTCGAGCTGCTGAGAGGAAGTGCCTCTGACTATGGCATACCATAGATGCAAATTACCCTCCTTGGCAGAATTATCAGCTGGCTGCAGAAGCTGCTGTATGAACTGAACTCGAAGAAGGATCCGATCCCGATCCTGTCGCCGTTGAAGACCCTCCAACATCCTCAGACTGGTGCTCCTGTTGCTCGGTGTTCGTAGTCTCTTGCTCAACATCAATGGCTTTCCCCTTCCCCTTATCGTCTGTGCCATGCATCTCCGTATCTCCCTCCGCATCCACAGCTCCCATCTCCTCACTGACTCCTGGCTCCTTATCCACGACCTTGCTTTCCCCTTCCCCATGCCCTTCCTTCTCTCCACCGTCCTCTTCAAATTCACTCTCATCCGTCTCCCACTCACTCCCACTCCCACTTTCACTTCCGCTATGACTTCTCCCACCATTCGCCAACCTTATCGTCTCGCCCAGCACCAAGAAATCCCGTTCCAGCATCTCCGCCCAATTCTGCACATTGCCCAGCTCCTTCACCATCCGCTGTCCCTCATCTGCCCACTTTCGCAGCTTCTCAGTCTCTTTCTTCAGCCCTTCTGTAGCTTTAACGACGTCTTTCTGCTGCTTGTCGAGTTGTGCGGTGTTGGCGTGCAAGTTCTGGGCGCGCGATTGCAGGGCAGAGAAGTGCTGATTGCCGATGTTGGTCATGGAGGCTTCGAGGGCGGCGCGCGCTTCGGCAATTTGACGCGCGGTCTCGGGGGAGGGGAGAGGAGGAGATGGATGTGTTTGTGAGGAGGAGGTTGAGGGGAGGGTTGGAGAGATGGAGGATGGCTGGACAGGTTCGGGTGCCATAGGCGCTGCAGAGGAGGATGCTTCGCCCGACATGGTGGGGGTATAATGCTGGATTTTAGAGCTGTGGAAGATATATTGGCCTTTTTGTAAGTCGCAAAACAGGCAGTGGAACCCAGGGAATATGTCTTTGGTGGTGTTGGTGGTTTTCAGGGAATGTTGTGAAGAACGAGCTGCATGTGTTCGGCGAGGCTGAAGAGTGGGTGCGGGGTCAGCAGAGATTCTGCAACCAACCAGAACTCACCTGGCAGCCTCGATCAGAACGACGGATATGGTCTCAGTTTATACAGGAAGATGTTTGGTATGCTTTTGTATTGTTCATTTGCCTGCACTAAAATCACTCCCTAGCAGCAGTCTGCAAATGCAACTCCATCCCATGATGTCCACAGAAGTACAATCCCATACCAGCAATGTAGAAAACCCTCTACTTGCGCAATTGTCTCTGGTAGAAAGCCAGCTCCTCGCCCTCTAAGATGTAACCATCAACACGGCCACTCTGTCCAGGTCTTGAGGAAACGACAGCCAAAAGACGACCGGCCTCGAACTGCTTCTCCAAAGCTGCCTCGACCTTTCCCTTTGAAGCCAATCGATCAGCTTGCTTCTTCTCTACACCCTTGCTCTTCTTCTCGGGCTCATCTGCAGCAGCCTTCTGTTGGCGTCTTCGGCCGAGGTTGGTTCCGTAGTGTGCCTCATACCATTGTCGGAAAGGAGCAGCATCAACGTGGACGACGGAAGCTTTGGTGAGGGTATTCGTTCGGACGAGCTCGTTGTTGGAAGGGTGGAAGGCGACAACGATCACACGGACCTTGCGCGCAATGCCCTCAGAGGCCCACGAGAAGTTGCCAGACTCGAGACGGAGAGCACGGAACTTTCGGTTGCCACCACGGGTACGGACGAGATGGATTCTCTTTGCACCGATTCTGGTGTTCGATTCTTGACGGCCGGCTTCAAAAGCGCGCTTCTTCCCTGTAAAATTTCTCAGTTTTCAGGTCGGAACACATGTCTGAAGACATATGGGCTTTCTACTACGCACGGTAATATGCACGCTTGGCACCAGATGCGGAGCGCTTGTGTCTGCTATCACGAGAGATACCCATGATTGCGGTTTCTGTTGGATGCAGAAGGGTTAGCAGAGGATTCGCGCAGATGTGAGGGTTGGAGGAAGGATTTGACAAGCCGTCGAAGACACAGAATCGTTCCCACAAGCAGAGTATTTCGCAGATCCGAGGTATTGGCAGACGTGCAAAAGGCGCTTGATGATGGATGCCAAACCCTCGCAGACGGCTTCGCAGCTCGAAATTGCTGGAGATGGCCCATTTTGAGGCCCTCCAAGTTCCCCCTCTGCAGACTCTGGTTGCGATTGATTTCAATGTATTCGACGACTTCGCAGGGATATGACTGATGACAAATACTGACCTGATGAATTCGAAGATCACCAGCGCAATCGAGATGTTTTGTCGTGGAGAGTTGGTGGTGGTCTTGAATTTGCGCAAGGGAAAATGTGGTGGTGGGATTTTGATCCTTAGCGTTGATCTAAGCGAGCCAGGACTGTGGATCACGTGTACGCTAGCCGATTTCGATCATGACAACCTCAACTTTCATCTTTCCTCCTCAATCTCATATCATTCACTTTCAGACGCACTTGACAGACATTCATTTCCCTCTCGAGCCTCTCGATCGAAGCATTTGATAATGCCCTGGGTCAAATCTTAACAGCATCGCCAGCTAAAGATCTCAACATCAATCCTTATTGTCCTTAGTCAAAGCTGAACATTCAGTGGACTTGGGGGATGTGGGATTTCAGAGTTCTGTGCTGGGAGCTGCTCGGATCCCTAAAATTCTAATTTCAATGTACGATGGCTTAGAGTGTGACATTTGGACCAGACACAGTTGAATTGTTCCTGTAGTTATAGGACATTGAGAGGCACGTTTCTGTCTATTATGAAAAATGCTGAGAAATCATCGTAATAGCATTCTGCTGCGGTCTATGACCTTCCATACCGCTCGAATGCTGTGAATACATGCATAGAAACCGGCCTTCCATGGCCGGTAAAGAAAATCAATGCATCGCTTTTCATATCTCGATCTGACGCCTCCCCGAATGCTGAGAATCCATGTGAAAAAGCAGGCTCTCCATAGCCGAAGAAAACCAACGCATCGCTTTTGATATCTCGAACTAATGCCTCCCGTTTCCAAATCCATGCTATAAACAGACCCTTCACCCTCCAGCGCTGAACTTCTCATGCCTGCCTCCTTATTAGCATAAATCGAAGTAGGGGTTGTCAGATTAATTACATTTCTTCAGCTTAATCGCTCACATCGTAAATGTCTCTTTCATCGATCCAACGAATCTCTGGCAACTTTGCGCGGTCATTAGCTAGGTAATCCCCCCACATAACCTGAAGTTGATCGACTTTTCCATCGTTGTATGACGAGAACTCTACCCCCTCCTCTGCGAGCTCGTCCTTGTGATCAATGGTGCTCACGAGAAGAAGAGTCTCCAATCCTCCCAAGCCATTCATTCTGTCCTCTTCACATTCACCAATATCTGCCCCAATAGCCATATGGCGAAGTTTCTTCTGCCAGTTGAGACATGCCTCCGAGAGCTCCATCTCGTGGTGGAAGACCCTCTCCGCAAAGCAGCTCTCTAGAAACGTTTCACCTTCATCGAAGTAAAGATAGTCGCGGCTCCAGTCGAAATAGACTGGCCGTTCTCGGAGGAACTCCTCAAAAGCAGGCTGGTAGGATTGAAGGGCAATCTGGCGGCTCTCTCGACAGGTGTGCAACATCGCCGGGGTGACACTCTCTGCCTTGGGTCTGATTGGCTTCTCTGGGTGAAGACGTTGCTCAGGTGTTTTGCATTGCCGTAGGAAGATATTGACTACTCGAGGGCCAGGAATTGCGAACTTCCATATCATGTCGCGGATCTCCTTAGAGAATTTAGGGAAGAGGATGAACTCAGCTGAAGCCATGCTGATATTTGATTCGTTTAAAAGCTCGGCGAAGGTGGATGCAAGTTGGGCGAAGAAAGGACAAGGTGAGCGAAGAAGAGTTTCGGTTTCGATTTAAGATGAGTCGCAAGGTCGGCGAAAAAGACTAGCAAGGTGAGCGGAAAGGAAAAAGTTAGGCGAAGAAGATAAATTCAGCGAAGAATAGTTTTGCGTTTAGTGCGAGGTGAGTTACTAGTTGGGCGAAGACGAACAACTTCAGCAGAAAACTTCTTAAAGATTAGACGAATAAAGGCAGAAGGTTCAGAGAAAAAAGAGCTGGAACATTAGCGAGAAAGAATTTAAGTTACGAGCAAGTATACTAGATAATATCCAACTTTCTTTATATCTGGTCTTCTTGGCTCTCATCCAAATTCTATAATAGCTTAACTTTTGACTCCTAGGTTTGAGCATGAAAATCCTCCCATTAGTCCTCATTGTCCCTAATAGTATTGGGACAATTAACTTCATGGATGTTTTAATTGTCCCTAGATAAACCAGGACAATCAGAAACATTTCACGAGACTTCTTAATCTCATTGTCCCTAGGCATATTGGACAATCAAGTGCTATTCTAAAGCTATGCTAATCTCATTCTCCTCAACTTAGTGGGATAACCAAATCCAGGAAAATTGTGAATGCTTTCATTGTCCCGTGGTTCACTTAGATAATCACAATCTAGTCCTAAGTTTCTGCAATCTCATTATTCCTAACTTATCCTGAAGAATCGTGCGAGCTATGAAATTCCATTGTCCTAGCTTAACTAGGACATTAAAGTAGGAGTTGTATTTAGTAGCTTATGACTTAATAATAAATACTATATTATCCTAATCTCATAGCCAATAAACAAGATCTAGGCCAGAGCCTTTCAATTTGATAATTAGAGCTTTGAACTCTCCTTTAGTAGTTTAATAATTTTGACTTTCTTATATTCCTATCCGAGCCCCTTGAGTGTGAGACTCTTCAAGGCCCGAGAATACTTTATACACTTCTCTTCTTTCGTGCAAAACATCGTCTTCGACCAAATACTACAGCTTTAGTTACCTAAGAGGAGCATAATCTTAGTTTTATTTATATAACTCTCTAAGGAGTTTATTTTATTTCTTCCTAAGGTAAAGTGCATTGAAGAATGCTCGGAATGCTATGTACCCCTAAATAAATAAGTGTTGCACTCTCAACTAATGATATACAGTACTTCATATATTATACTTCTGTGCTTAGTTGTCCGTTTAATAGGTCTAGCTCGAAGAATATAGACCCAATTTTTATAACGTGATATATCCATCCTTTTCTTGTATTTTAAATGCCAGTTCGCAGAATCTCTATAAAATAACAGCTTAAGAACCCTGAAGTGGTTCCTCGTTGTTCAATTTCAAAATAACGCCCAGCTGATCAGTTACGTTCCCCCTTCTTGATCACGTGCGCTCGACATACTACTGAAGAATCGGCTTGAAAGCCTCATGGTGTGCCTTTCCGACGCTTCTGTCGTGTCTCACAATTTTCAACCACAGAGCACACTCCGTATGGTCACACAGCATGAAAAGAAAAGAAACTTTCAGCCTCTCCGCACTGCGCCCCATTCAAATGTGCCTCGCGCGGCAGCCCCATAACATTTCTTTCCCAACCGCCCAGCCTGCGTCTGCGTCTCTAGCCAACAACCACAAACTCTTCTGCTTCCACTTCGAAACGATTCTTGTGTCTGAGGTAGTCTGTCGAAACCCGCAGTTGGAATAAATCCATTTAGGAGATGGTATTGCGGCTCTTACCTGCTCCTGGCGCTTGAGCCCCGTGACAACTGCCTAGGAAGTGCATCAAGCGAATCAAACATTCGAAACAGATCCTCCTCTTCACCGATTTGAAAAATAGACCCTTTGACTGCCTTATCGGTGACGGGTACTATCGTCCAATTCGTTGACTTTGGGACGAAGCTGCTGAAGAACAGTGCATATCTGTACAAATCCTCTCAAGGCCTGTTGAAAGCAGACGGAGAACTGGAATTGGTGACTGAAGATCTCCAGTGTGTTATCTCTAAGCTACGAGGCGGATTCTCACTTAGGCCAACAGGCCCTGTAGCTCCACTATCGGGGGATGAGGAATGTCAAAAGCATATCTTGAGGATTTGTGACGAGACTGCGAGCGTCGCCAGCGAACTGCTGAACAAATTGAATTCTCTGACGGTTCAGGATGGAAAACATCGAAAGTGGGAAAGTCTTAAAGCTGCCGTGAGAACAGCACTATCGAAAAAGGATATTCAATTATTGGAAAGGCGCCTTTACCGCCTCCAGGAATCCTTACATTCAAGCTCAATGCACCTGTTAAGGTAAAGTAAATAAAGTTCGCAGTGAAACAAGTTCCAACTGATGACCACGAGAAGGGAAAAGGTTGATGCCTCTTTCATTCAATCTTCAACTAGATTTGACTCACTTGAAAAGAAGACCCAAGACATACTCAGTGCTATCACGGACACCAAAGATACCCTTTCTCAAGATGTCTTCGAGTTTCTCACTAGGGTTCTATGTCGTTCTGAAGCTGTTAACCAGGACGAGCATCACAAAACCCGGGAAATGATTGCGGATCTGAGACAGAAGAAGCTCCGTGGCAGAGATTCCTGGGCCGTAGACGACGGTGCTTGGTTGTCCGGGGTGGATATCATTACCTCTCAAATTGAAATGCTCAGCGTCGACAATGAAGAAGAAGAGCTACTACGCCGTAGGATTCAAAGGACACTTTTGGAGCAATTGCAATATCCATTCATGACAGATCGATATGAGCAGCTCGTAGAGGCTCATCCACAGACCTTCAAATGGATTTTCTGTAGTTCCAACGAGTGGCAATCTCGCTGGACCGACTTCGGGAAATGGCTGGAAGAAGACCATGGTATATACTGGATCAATGGAAAGCCAGCTTCGGGGAAGTCGACTCTAATGAAGCATATTTATGATGATCCCAGGACCAAGAAGCATCTGCAGAACTGGTCTCAAAGATATAACACTAAACATATTCCTTATTGCTTGGCCACATTCTTCTTTTGGAACACGGGTACCAGCTTGCAAAAGAGTCAAGACGGGCTCCTTCGGTCACTACTATTTCAAGTCCTTGGTCAACACCCCTACCTCATTCACCTTGTTTTCCCAACTCGTTGGGCTCAACATTATACAGGGACGCTGAACATTGGACAGGAAATTAGGAAGGAGCCTTGGTCCAGCCGACAGCTTCACGATGCCTTCGAACGCTTGATTCGCCAAACACAATACCCTCTGAAAATATGCTTCTGCATTGATGGCTTGGACGAGTTCAGCGGTGATGCGGAGCAATTATGTCTATTCTTTCAGCGCCTTGGGGAGATATCCAAAAACACCAAGATTTGCTTATCTAGTAGGCCTTGGGTTGAATTCAAGCGCAATTTCAAAGACTGCGCACGTTTGAGACTGCAGGACTTCACCCGAGACGATATACGCTTATATGTTAACGACATCCTGAATAAAAGTGCTGTATTCAGGCAGCTGGCTGCCTGTGATAAGAACCTCGCCTCCGAGCTCGCAAGGGAGATCAAAGATCGAGCTGAAGGTGTCTTTCTCTGGGTACAAGTGGTGTGTCGTCTTCTTCTGAAAGGGGTCAACAATTCGGACACCATTCCACAGCTATGGGCACGTTTGAAATCCTTCCCAACAGAGCTTAACGCCTTATACCAATCAATCTTAATCAATCTTGTTTCAGATTGACCATTCATACCTCGCTTGGGCGTCGTTGGCTTTTCAAATTATGGTAGCTTCTGTGCAGCTCTCAAACGATCCCTTTCGAAAATCGAAATTACCAGAAAATATAGAAAATAGGAGACACATATTAAAGGTGCTACATCCATGCCGTGGAGTCAGCCCGCTGACTTTGATTGAACTTTCTTTTGCTTTGCAAGAAGATTGTGATCTGGACAGTGTAGAGGTTATGTCAGCAGCCCAATTGTCCTCAAAGCTTGAGGAAACTTCATTGCACCTGACAGCTCGGTGCGGCGGCCTCCTCGAAGTATCAGATCTCCAAAGTTCCGCTTCGTTCAGAACAATTCGCTGGATGCACCAAACAGCTTATGAATTCGTGCGGGGATGTAAAATTTGGACAACAATTATCAACGATGATTGCTTCCGAGATCCATCAGTATGCTTTCTACTCATGAAGGGCAGTTTAATGTCTATAAGACAAGCTGGTAAGCTAGCGCTTTCGATGACATCCTCGAATGGTGTGGATTCACGAACGCCGGAACTTGCACGAACACGCCAACATGAACTGGCTCATAATGCCATGGTTTACTCCCATTACGCTGATGGGAATCTGCCGACCCGAACGAAAAGGATTAAGCTTCTTGAAGGTCTCGAGGAATTTCATCTAGGAATCGAAACCGCAACATTGTGCAGTCTTTCAGATTTCGTGGAACACATACTCTCTAGAGTAGAACGTCCACAAATTTTAGCAACATCGTTGCTACGAGCTCTGTGCAGCAATGATCGCTTGTCCACCTGGCATCCGTACCCAACTCGTCGGATCCTCGAATGTTTGATTAGAAAAGGAAATTTTGCACCACGACTGGTGTCAAATATGACAAACGCTGAGGATTGGGCTAAATTACCAGCGGTCGTGGGGGATTTTATCATGGATGTTGATTTGAATCGGAGCCTGCACTATCATGAAGCCTACGGGCTCATTGAGAGCCAGCTTTCCATTATCGAAATATTTTTAACGGCTGGCATTGACCCAACAGAAACCTTGGCCTACCTACCGAGTAATTTTGTCCTGCGGAAACAGGAAATTCAAGGAACTGTCGAACAGTCCTTGCAAAAGATTAGTGATGGCGGGAGATTGTGCGTCATTCTTGTTCTCGATAAGATCAAAATCGCTCTTATCGATGAGGCTCGGCGTCAAATTCATGATGCAACTTTCATGAAGAAAAGAAAGGAAGCCATCGTGCTCTCGGACGACTCTGACTCTGACGACGTGATTTTTGTGGAAGAGAGGCCTGTTGATTCAAGAAAGAGGGCAAAACTCAAACAAGATTATTGAGATCAGGTCTGGTGACTGCGTTGGCAGGAACATCTCAGAATGCCTAAAATCCCCGATATTCATAGGAAATAATCCGAAAAATAGACCTAAGAGTATGAACTTCTTAAGACATATCAGAGGAGAAGCTGAATCTGAGATTGGATGACAATTAAGAAGACCATATACATAAAGATCACTATATGCTCGATCTAGAGAGACATGAAATGGTGCGCGCAGTAAGCCAAATGAATATCCAAAGGGAAGCTCAAAATCTCCCTATCCTCGCACGTATCACATGTAACAGCTCCAACTCCACTACATCATGCTCAAAAGGTACATTCCCATTCTTCATAATACCCACAATCCCACGGTGTAGGGTTAGAAATACAGTTAGTGATGAAACCTCCAGTATAATAGTTGGTCAACCACAACGGCCCTCCGCAGCCATTCAAAATATATGCCCCTGACAAGCTTGGAAAACTGAAGCCGATACCGCAAGGGTTGGCTCCTGGTCCATTGAGAAGAACCGGAGCTGGATTTTGGCATGGGTCGGTGTACCATGTAACTTTTAAAAAGTTCGGTCAGCTTATTACAGGGGTTTACAGAGATTGCTCCTCTCGAAAGAGGGTTGTACATACCAGTGTCCCCTTGGCCATCTTTACCGAACCAGATAGTCGTGGCCAGAGCCGGATTCAAGAGAGTCCAGGTCAAGGCAAGTGTTGCAGTAGGTTTGAATTGCATTTTTACGTTTTGCGAGTAGTAAAATAGAGTTTTAAAAGAGCTCGGCACGGGAAAAGATGATCGTAAAGTAATTGAATGCTCTTGTTGATAGAGAAAAAGAAAAGAAAGGCTTGAGAGAGCGCCAAACTCTCTCTATATACTTCATTTATCATTATAATTATTATAGAGTTCAACTTCTCTCTCCTGAACGTGTCGATCTTCTAACTGTTTTGGGAGGTTAGTAGTCAGCTTATTTCGTGAATCTATCGGCCGAATTGCTCGACCAATTCAAGTCAGCAGTAGTCAGCCTAGACTACCATTTTGACAATTGAGCGGCTTCTCGACTTATTGGTTCGAGAGATTGCTGTGAGAGCTGCACATAACTTTGCAAGAAGACCTTGAGGTACGACGTCGCTTGTCCCATTTACGTAGTTTGGATAAATCAACCACAGGCAACGACTCTAATGTCCTCAAATGGAAATGATGTACAGTCAGGGGGATGTCATCTGTGCTTAGCTGAAGTCTCGTCGGCCGCTAATACGACCGGATAAAATTTTCTGCATTAAAGATACCTTTGGAAAGGCAGATGCTTATGATCTGCATCTTGACGTTCGGGGAGCACTATCCCGTCTATGCAGAGGCTCAACAATTTGCATCATTAGTAGACGGCGGTGTTTTTCACCGACTTGAATGCGAGTTGGAAGAGCTGGGGAACTTCACAAATCAAAGCCTTGTAAGAATTGGTTGGATAAAGAAATCTGAACTTCACTTTATTGAAGGTGTATTCAAGGGTAATGTTGGAACGGCTCTAGGTTTCATTAGTTTCTTGATCGGGAAATCGTTTCTACTGGGAGAGGTTCACGCAAGTAGTGATGTTGTAGTGTAGAGCAAACGAGAAACTTGGGGCTGCCTTCATAGTGGTCAGACGCTGCTTATTCTTCTAACCGTGCGGGGTAGCTTAGTCTTTACGCATGAGTAAGTGCAGGGAGTTCTTAGACTTCTTCTAATTAGAAATAATGATCTAAGCTAGATACCATGTCACCACTTCATGACACAAATTTTATTTCTGAGTCATGCAAAGGCATAGAAGAGGTTACAAAGATGCGTCTTCAATTTCGGAACTCCCTTTATGGGAAGGCCCTCTGCCTGCGACCTAATAGAAGCTCATAGTAAGCCCATCTTTACAAAGACGGTTGACATCACCCTATAACGATTCGCTAGAATCAACCAGTCCTTCAGGTAATTGTCTCGGCGATATGCGCCGCCGCCGCCGTGTTCCTTGTTGCGCCCTGTGGTGATAACATCGAGTTGTCGTGATTATATTCGGTCGAAGCTTATCTGTCCCATTTCCCTATTTTCTTGGTTCACATAATGCTGACCGTGACCCTAGGATCTCTGCCTTCGGCGCAGGCACATGACTCCCGAGATATTCACCTCGCAACATCATGTAATCCGACTTCTCGTCTTCTTTCTTTTGCGTTCTTTCATTCCAATGACCATGAACACAACGCCATTCCAAAAACCCCTGAGCGAACCCATCGATCCAACAGCAATATAAAGCGGAAACGATACAAACTCCGGGTTGATGAAACTTGCTACTCGATTGACAGTCGGCGCTACCCAAATTGCGAGTAGTAGGAACCAGAACATGAGTGGCATGAGGATATATTTTCGAAAGGAGACTGGTGGCCTACGTGGAGGTTGATTCTCGAAGGCGATGCTGTTTGGAATCGTCCGGCGCGAAGAGCTTGCTGCTGATAGTGAGGTTTCGAAGGCGAGTTCTTTCGAGCCGCCGTGGGGGTCGCGAATGTATACTGGCAAAGGGACATTTCCTTCGATGGTTGTGACCACAGTACTGTTGAAATTGATATTGTTGATTGAGTCCAAGGTAACGAAGTCGTTGTCCAGAGATTTGAAGAAGCGTCTCTGTTTAAGAATCTCGATGCCGACCATCAAGTAGAGGATAATGACGATGAATATTGTAAGCCTATAGAGGTTAGAATGGCAAATGGGAAATGATGGGCAAAGGGATAGATACCATATAGGTCCATAAAAGAACAATATGCGGAAGAGTACCCAGTGAGGAGATATGGAACACCAGATCTGCAAAGCATTTGTCAGTTAACCTTGATGATTAATTGTAGAGTTGCACTCACTGTCACACTACCATACATTGGACCTCTTTCCTTGGTGTGGACGAAGAGAAAGCTCGCAGCAGGGATGAATACAAGTGCCGTGATGACGGCAATGTACTTAACCTCAAGCTTGTGCAAGTCTTCAGTATCGTACTTATAGAAGACGATAAGAAAGACATCAATAGCCATGGCCAAAGTCCATAGCACATCTGACAGGGGGAACCTGTATGGTTCGTTATCGGTACTCGCGTGACTATCACATGCGTTTGGGGGCATACATTTGCATCAGGAAACCCTGGAATTGACATAGCCTTGAACTGTTTCCGGCGCTTGGCCCACTGAGCGAGATGAAAGTAGCAGTAACATCGAAGATATTGTAGAACGCATTGATGAAAACGATGCGTTGGATAGGATTGCGGAATTGTCGCGAGAGGCAGAAGGTGCTGATGATCGAGGCGATCCCGATAGTCGAGAGGATAGAGGCAGCGCGCTCAACCATACTCAACACCTCCACCTGGTGATGTGTGAGCCCCATATTTGCTACCGGACCGACGCCAAGATGAGATTTCTCGTACAACGACGAACGGATGAATTGTCTGGAGGTGCCATAAGAACGGATAAATGGCTTAGAGAGGATTAAGAAGTTTATCTACTGATAAAGCAGAGGCAAGGAGGCAGACAGAAGTATTGGATGATGGCAGCATTGCAGCGGTTTGCGCGCAATAATACCCAGCTCATGACGTGCTCGCCTGTTACGTGACGTGCCGGCCTGCCCCGCCTCGGCCCCCGCAGCATCAATACTATAGTCTCTCTGGACACTTCTATTATTCTCATGGAGCCGGTTACATATCGGTCGCCAATCTTCAACTCTTGTGATCTACAGTATTATCGTTTCAGAGATCGTACAAAGTATATGTTCATGTCAGAGGAGAACGGCCACCGATAAGAGCGGTGTTTCGGTGTCTTGGAGGGGAAGGTGTGTGTGGTGGGAAGCGGGATGGTTGCACAAGCGAAAAAAAGTAAACATAAGAAAAAAATAAGAACACTAGCCACACCACGAAACACCAGGAGGAAAAGAATCTGCAGGTACAAAAGATATCTAAAGCCCCGAATATCTCGCGGTCTAGGACGCGCTGTGTAAGTAAGTCGTGCTCATGGTTGGGAGTGTTGCCATGCTTTGCAGCTATTCTCGGGAAGAAGGAACACCGACTACACACACTAGCTGGCCATTGGAGGGCACAGTGCTCGGACAAAAGAAATCTGCTATCTTGTCGATCGGATCTGCAGCGCCTTCGAAGATATTTTGAGAGGTGAGTGGTGTTCTTTTGATTGCCAAGCCATGTTCTTTTCAAGCATTTCCAAGCCGCCTGGGCAGCATCTCCCCACGCATCCTCCACATGAATCAAGCTTCACCCAGAAATTCTTGGCCAAAACTGCGGGCTTGCCGAGGTGATGTCTCACTCGTCATCAGCCTCATTCGTTACCCCATGGGCACGCGATATTGTTCGACCATCCGGCTGGAAATTCTGTACCGTGAAACAACTAGAGCATGCAAGCCATGGCTTTGAATTATGCATAATTCAGGGTCCAACTGTGATGGGCGGGAGATCGCGCCTATCATGTTCATAGTGTGGAGAAAGTTAGGGTACAGACAACGGACAGACGAGCCGAAGTGAGTGGGGGTTACCTTCCCGAATAGATATGGCGCCATTTCTATAGCCAATGGCTTCTCCAAAAGCACTGGAGGACTGGAAAGCTTCTTCTTAGAGGCTCTCAGGGGTAGATCAAAAATAGTTGGTTGTGCAGAGGCGAGAGGGGCATGGTATGCTGCGGGGTCTCTCCGAGAACCACTGATGTGATTATTGTAAAGTAAATCGTGATTTCAGCCACCGACTGTTTGATATCGAAGCAGGATGCATACTAGGAGAGACTCGATGGGTCGAGAAGAAGAAAGATAAGAAAAGACTGGAATCAACAGGGATTTTTAGCAGAATCCACACTTATGGATGCACCGAGCCTCTCTCTATAGATCACAATTCCAACTCGTGATGAAAACATGCATATTGACAAAAATTATGTACTGGGATTATGATATATGTCTAATTCTGATGCCTGTTTCATGTTTCCCTCTACTTACGACGCAGCATGCAGCCTTACTTGCACACCGGTCCCACTCCGGTTCTCGATCGCTGTGTGGAGCTTGATCTCACCGGCACCTTCCATATTCTCTACTACATCGAATCTCTGCAAGAGTCTAACCATCAAGTAGCTCGCCTCAGTGAAGGCGAATTGCTCTGCGAAGCATCTGGTCAATATTCGTCTTCTAACCGAAGCAGCAAAGGGGGAACTTACGACCCAAACACTTCCGCGCCCCACCACCAAATGGTATCCATTCCCAGCCTATTTTTCGTCCTTGCCACCTCTCCGGTCGGAAGTCCTCTGCATCTGCGCCCCAAATATCTGAACGATGCTGAATTGCGTACAGCGGAATCAAGATCTGGATTCCCTCTCTAACAAAAATCGGCTTCGTTCCATCCTCTCCACCGCCACGAGGCAATGTCGTATCCCTTAACGCAACTCTCTCGTTCATGGGAATAACGGCTACAATTCTCAAAGCCTCATACATAACCCACTGCAAATATTCACACCGCCTCAGCTGCGCAAAGTCGTCGATAACACTACTCGTCGACGTCCCAAACTGCGCGAGCACAATCCCCCTCAACTTATTAAAAGTCTCCGGATATCTTGCCAGAAAATACCACACCCATCCCAACAACGCACCTGTTGGGTCTCTTCCTGCCATCAAAGTGTGCAACGTCTCATTCCTAAGCTCCATCGGATTCTGCGTCTCCTTCGCCAGCTCATCCAGCAGCACAAACTTCCTGCTCCCCTTCTCCTCCATACTCAACAAATCCTTCTTCCCCTTCAACCGATCCTCAATCAACTTGTCAATGACCTTGTGAATCTCTTTGCAATGCGCATTCATAGTCTTCATCGGCATAAGCCAGTAGAACTTCCCCAACGCACCACGCTTATCAACCAGATGCTTCGCAGCACCGAAATGGTAACTGAACGCCGCGCCATCGATGCCACCCTCGCTCTTCTCCAGCCCCGCGATCGCAGCTTGCGAGTGCACACTCTGTCCGTACAAGAACTCCGTCGCCGTATCAAGCGTAAAGTAAAAGAACAGGGGCTGCAAGTCCAACGTTTCTGTCCACCCTTCCCTCCCAACTTCCAGAACTTGTAAAAGAGTCTGAACATGTCTTTCCACCAAATCGAGATTTGAGATCTCCTCTCGCGAAAATTGTGGCCGGACAAGCGCACGAGAGTGTTTCCACTGCGTCCCTCGAGAAGTGAAGATGCCCTCTCCAAGCAGCGGCATAAATGCATTGGATCGCGTAGCACTGATATCGTAATCCGCGCTCTGCGTAGAGAACATCGCTTTCACATTCTCCGGATCGCGCGTAACCAGCAGCTCGTAATCGAGGATCGGGACACGCACGGTGTGGATGTTGCTCCCGACTTCGTTCATCGCAGACACGACGTATTGCGGTCCGCGATCTTCTTTGGTTGCTTTAATGGATTCGTTAAGCCGTGAGGTCCCGAGGAGGTTGTTGCTGTGCAGTGTTGGGGCTGGTTCACAACCCCGTCGTAAAGATTCAGCTTTGTAGCCTGCGGTTGCGAGCTTGGAGGAGATTATTTTGTATGCTACAAGTGTGAAGATGGCCAGCGTGAGGCCAATGGCCATTGTACGGCCGCTGAGGTTGGGGAGTCGCAACATTTTGTTGGAGTTAGACCTCTTGTCATCTCAATCGGAAGAAGAATGCAAATGTCTTCAGATCAGACTGATAAAGATGAGAGCAAATCTGGAGAACGAAAACCTACCCCGCATCATCCCAGGAACTACAGAAAAGAATCCCATCAACCTCGGGCGATCGATGTCCCAAAGCCTCAATCTCCTCGGGTACGATAGTGTTGAGCTTGGCACTCTGCTCACCCAGACCTCCTGGTGCTCTTTGCCACCGTATCCTAATCCGGCCACAGCTACGTACCGAAACTCTCACTCTTCTCATCTCTGCGGCCACTGAGATCACCGATCTCTACCACCAGACTGATTCCCAGCTCTCAAGCATCTCAACCCTGCGTCGATCTTAGCACCAGAGCACTACCCACCTTACGCTGTCAGACAGGAAAATCTAGCAGACGCCGCCTCCCATCAGATCCCGCTCACTATCCCCAACAGCTTAAGCTTGGCACAATTTCACGTGAAAACTCCCGGTTTCCCTGCCGTCAAAACGCACTCAGTATCCAGATCAGGAAATCGCGGCTCCGCACAGAGTTCCACAGTCCTGGTAGCGCAGCACCTATCTAGCGGCGATCACGACGAGGCTAAAGCGACGGAGATATCGACGGGCGCGGGTGCCAAATCGGAGACGCGGGATTGTGTGCTTGGCAGCGATCGCTGCGTCAGCTCGCTTAAGTGCCTTTTAGCCCCTTTCTTTCTCGACTAGGGATGCTGGGTCTCGCTTAGCTTGTTTAGTTTGAGTTTATCGGAGGGTGATTCCTGGAAGTTTAATGGAGATATTTCCGGAATGGTAAAGTTTGCGGGAGAGTAGTTCGATGAGAAGTCAAAGCGGGATGATGTAGGGGACCCTTGGACCTTGGGAATAAGTGACAGCTTCCTCTTTCTGGAAAGTGGAGAGGTGATCGGCTTTTGAAAAGAACTATGATGCATCTTAGGCCCTTGATTTCATCCTGTTTTTAGTAGAGCTGAAGGAAATCTGATACGGAATTGGAAATAATGATTGGGAAAACGTCAGTGGCTCACGGGTTCCCGATGCAGGGTCTTGGCCTACCGCCTTTGAAGGAGGGGGATCAACGAGAACAGCTTCCTTGGTCATGCGGATCCCATGGTTTTCTGCCGGTGTAAAATATGGAGGTTATTTGAGTTGGGAGTTCCTTCTTTCTGCGCATTCAAAGCTCCAGTCACTCCAGACAGCAAAAAATAGTCCTCAAAGACAATAAAGAAACTTCGTATTCGTTAGATAGCAAGATTCAAAATGCAATTCCAAACTGCAATACTCGTCGCCCTCTTCACGAGTGCCCTTGCTCTCCCAACTCAACCTGTGAGCCCACCTTCTCCTGCTTCTGCTGCGAAACAAGACTGACCTCTTTAAGCAGAGCAAACGCGATCTCGTCACACTAGATGTAGACCCAAGTGTAGACGTTGATCTCCTGAACGATCTATGTGTGGGTATCGCTGTCTGCAATCCGGTCACGGTCAATAGCAACAACGATGATTCAAGTGACTCTAGTAGGACTATACAGTGAGAGCTGCAGGAACTCGGCGGAAAGTTGTGTAGGATAGGATGTTCGGAAGAGAGGCGTGAGATGGGGAGAAAGGAACATGTATTTTTAAGCTTGAGCAGCATACCGTTTACAATTTGATACCCTTCAAAATACGTTTTGAGAGATACGAAATCGTTTTGGGTGAGGATTGTGTGCAAAGGAGGTAAATGAAAGTGTGGGTGTGAAGAAAAAACATGTGCTATCTAGGACAAACGACTCTAAATCAACACAAGATTAGCATGCTATGGTGGCGTGAGACAGAGATTGCTTCTATTTGAAATAAACAATGACAGAGGAACAAATACTCTGAGCCTCATGCACAACATCGGATTGAGGGACCAGGCAAATGGCTCAAATTCATCAATCTCAGGTCAACACACTGTTCATGTAATACGCATAGTTGACATGGAATATAAGGAGGTATATTTAATGAATATGAAGAAGTTCGCAAGGACATTCATTACAATCCTCCCTCATCTCTTCACCCAATAACTCATTACAAACTCTTAACCTTCAAACTAACTCCGTCTCTCGGCCTAAGCACCAATCTCCACATCTTCAAACTCTCTGGATCCTCCACACTCTCATCCCGTTCAAACGTATACAAACTAAGCAAACAGCACAAAATAACCTTCATCTCCGTCTCCGCAAACTTACGTCCCACACAGCCCCTGGGCCCTTGCAGGAACGTCATAAATGCATTCGTGGTATACGTTTCCGGCAACTTATCCCATCGTTCAGGATCAAACTCATCCGCGGTGGGACCCCAATACATAGGCAAACGATTGATCGCGTTGGCGAGCACGTAGATGACAGTGCCAGCCGGTACACGGTACTCGCCGAGCATATCGTCGGCGAGTGATTGCCGCACCGTCATGGGGATAGGTGGAATGTAGCGCAAGGACTCGCGACACACGTTGTCGAGGTAGGGCAACTGATCGGCGTCGGCCTTGGCGAGCTCGACGGCGTCGTAGCGGCGCGTGGCGTCGAAGAGGAAGGGCATGTATGCTCTCACCTCTTCCCGGAGTCGGGATTGGATCTCAGGGTGTGTGGAGAGTAAATGTAAGGTCCAAGCTACGCCTGTGGCGGTTGTGTCGTGCCCGGCGCCGAGGAACGTCATTACTTGGTCTCGCATGGTCTCGAAGCTTAGCCCTTCTTCGCCGGCTTCCTTCATCTTGAGGTTGTCTTTTGAGATGAGTGCGATAATGTCTTTGTGGTTTGTGTGTGCGGCGGCTTGCCCCTCTTTCTCGGTGATGATGGTTGTAGCTTTTTCGACAATGATGCTGCGCGCAGCTTCCATGTCGCGGTTCATCTTAGCTGGGATGTACTTGGTACTGGGGATGAAAGCTTGCAAGCCGTGTAGAATGCGCGATCCGATATCAAAGGCAAATACCAGACGGTAGGCTTCCCGGATGGGTGTGTCTGGGTTCTCGAGTGAGTTGATGTCGGTTCCAAAGCCAGCTTGGCCAATGATGTCGAGTGTGGTGCGATTTAACCATTCGAGGACTTCGAAGCATTTTGTGCTGACACGTGATTCGGTCATTTCTTCTTGCCAGAGTCTGGAGAGAAGAAGCGCTTTCGACCAAAAGACTGGTGAGAGGGCGCGGATGGAGGAGATAGAGAAGCCGGGTGCGAGGGCTTTGCGTTGGTGGACGTGGTCTGAGCCTTCAGCCAGGAGCACACCGTCGCCGAGGATGCGTACCATCCAAAGCTTCGCGCGGACGGGTTTTGGGTAGTTGTATGGGTTTTTGACGGTCATTTGGTGGATGGCTTTGTCGTCTGCGATAGAGAGACGTTCAGCGCCGAAGGGAAAGAAGTAGCGGATGATAGGACCGTGTTCTTGGTGCCATTTCCGCTGAGGAACACCGCATTCTTGGAGGATGATATCGAAGAATTGACCCCAAAGTGGGAATCCAGGGACAGTGGGAACGTGTCTGAGCTCAGAGATGTAGAATGGGTAGATATATGAGCCGTATATAACCAGGTATGTTGGGATAGTTGCTAGGTAGACCCATGGAAGAAGACTCGTAAGAGCGTAAGGAGCAGTTTTTGAAATCAAAAAGGCAGCGACTGTGTCAATGCCGATGAGATGAACGAGGCCAAATTGGACAGCCATGATGTATACTTGAATGTATGAGAGATGTGTGGAAGGATCTTTGTGCGGAGAAAATAAGGCGGGGAGAGCTTCGAGATAATAAAGGAGGCTGACAACGGAGAAATAAAATTGTCAAACAGCCACCTACCTCGATGACAAGAAAGAAAACTTGAATCTTGGGCTCTGCTTATCATTACTGGCAAAGATCATCATGTTAGCACTCTTCCTGCTTGGGATACAGCTTCGTTGAAGCTTGAGCACAAGGTTGATAGCTGGGGCAGCTTCTGATCGACAGAATCCACAATATCCGGGAGGTGACGAGTTGAATATCGGAATCTCTGATGCGAGTGGGTTTTCTGGGTGGAACCTTAATGGAGCAAATTTTCTGGGCAAGTGTCGGGATTAAAGTTGCATGGATCGGCATACGAAAAAGGCTGAGGACGGTGATGAGACCGAGTCTGAGCTTGTTGTGGACCGTCGAGGTTGTTAGCCTCAGTGAGGTCCTGCAAAGTTTCAGCTATGCCCCAGGTTGAGAGTTGGATATACGTTTTTGGAAGAAGATCGACCGGCATGTATGTTGACATAACTTGGTGTCGACCCAAACTCGTTGATAGTTAATTCGTTGGTGGTGAGTGAAGGGCTGAGAAACTCACCGGAACCAAACGCAAGTGCGCATCAAGGGTATATGACATGTGCGCTAGGAACGGCCGATGGGACCCCTATGAAGTGGTTACAGTATTATCAAGAACGTGGAATACAAATCTGTATGACGATCATTGTCGGTCGGCATGCAGCCTTAAGATTCGGCGAGGTTGTAAACCGGAACGTGAGCCAATCAGGTCGTCTGACGCGGGCTGGCACAACGAAGATTTATGCGGCTCCACATCATCTCTTCAATCAGCCTTCACATGCTCCAGATAGATGGAAGTTGCCATATTGGCAGATATCTCATGGGGTATAGTTCAACTCATATGAACTTGCATCATCCCTTGATATGCCTCTGGACTAGGTCCAATTCTGACAGCTACTCGTCGATCTGCTGCCGACATGTACGGAAAGAGAGTGTGGCAATTTTCTTGTCTGAGGATCCACAGCCGTCATGGAAGTCGGAGATACCAAGTGGACCCTGGAAGTTGGGATCCGTCTGTGAAAGGTTGATGATCTGAGCGTTCCAACAAAAGGCCTCAAGCTTTTGTTCGGGCGTTTTGACCTGAAAATCTTCATGACGGATGTGGCTACTGCAACATCGCGATCCGATAGTTCCTAATATTCGAAGTAAGTGATCAGCTGTGACAGATTAGTATCCCCATCGATGGGTGAGATCTTCGGTGTCAGATGTTTAGATTTCCCGAAAGCTGGCAGACATAAAACCTTTTGTAAACAACGAAATCCCCAGATTTTATTTCCCAAGATTCTTCTCATATTACCTCCTTGAACAAAATAAAAAGCATCTATACTTTCAAACATGTCTTTTCCCAGTGGCTTCTCAGCACATGGCCCAGCAGTTATTGGGCCTATCAGCCTGTCTCCATGGACAAACTTCAACAAAGCGTGGACAGCCATCATGGGCTACCCCGCCGAAGACTTCAAGTTCATTCCTGGGAAGACACCATTCTCTACACTGACAGAGACCGTCGCAATGATTGCTCTGTACGTAGTTGTCATCTTCGGGGGCCGAGAGATCATGCGAAATCGCGAACCGTACAAACTCAACGCGTTATTCATGGCACACAATTTTATCCTTACAGCCATCAGCGGAGCACTGCTGGTTCTCTTCGCTGAACAGCTGATTCCAACACTTTGGAAGGGAGGTCTGTATGAGAACATCTGCGGTTCCAGCGGATGGACCCAGCCTCTAGTGGTTCTCTACTATGTAAGTTCTTGGAGCCTCAAGTGTTGGAGTGTGACTGACGTCTCCAGTTGAACTATCTCGTCAAATACGTTGAACTTCTTGACACGGTGTTTTTGATGGTCAAGAAGAAGCCTTTGAGTAAGTCCCCTACCCATAGTTCAGTGGAGTATTTTGACAGCCATGCAGCCCTTCTACACTGCTATCATCACCCCGCCACCGCACTTCTGTGCTACACACAACTCATCGGACACACATCTGTCTCATGGGTTCCAATCACTCTGAACTTGACTGTGCATGTTGTCATGTACTGGTACTACTTCCAGAGTGCTCGGGGAATTCGCGTCTCCTGGAAGGAATGGATCACCAGACTTCAAATCACCCAATTCGTGATTGATCTTGGTTTTGTCTACTTCGCCAGCTGGGACTACTTCACGAGCACATATGCGCCCTCATTGCCTCATGTTGGCACTTGCGCCGGAGAGCCATTTGCAGCCATCGCGGGTGATGCGATCCTCAGCTCATACCTGGTACTCTTCATCTCATTCTACATCGCGACATACAAGAAGACGTCCAACCGCCGAAGCTCCGCAAAGACCGCTAAGATCGCCCAGCAGGCTGAGCGCAAGATGGAAAAGGCTGAAGTCCCAACCATGAACGACGCAGCAGAGAAGGCATCTCAGGCTGTCAGTGCCGTGAACACCGGCATGCACAACATCAGCCAGAACAACAACATCTTCTCGTAAAGAGTAAAGAAATGAAGTCATCAGGGACTGGGGGAGTGAAAGTGGGGGTTCAGGCGGAGAATAGTCAACGGATGAGGCGGAAGGAAGGTTTCGGACATAATTTTTAGTACCCAAACTCCAATAGCGGATTTCACTCCGTGAATATCGATAAAAACATCAAAGCAGAATTCCATGTTGCGTTAAAGACTTAATGAGAGCCCTTGCAAACGACCCTTGCTTGCATCTATGTGAATTTTGAGTGTATCCCAGTCTCTCGAAGCTGATTGACCAAGGCAAGGAGAGAAGCACAAACTTCCCGTGAGGCTTTATGCCCCCAGCAAGGTCAATGCCTTGATGATGCAGCGGAGATCACAACCATTGAGATCTCACTGGAGAGGCTCGTTTCTTCTTTGCTGCCGCTGTGGGACTGCCTCACAGCGACGGCACGGCTGAACTCTCTCAGCTCGGCGACCACGATGATGTGCGTACGTGGCATGGATACCGCCAGCCTATGCATAAGATCGAGACTCTTGGGGCGGCATAAGCGGTGGGGCTGCACTCGTCAGCCGTGCGAAGAGGACGGCTGAGTGGAAGGAGGTTTGAATAACCTTTATGGTCTAAGAGGCTCTAAGAAGACCCTTGCCCTGTAGCGCCTGGGCGATCATGATTAGCGAGTCTGTGCCGAGTTTAGCAGATTGCCAGCGCTTCGACGGCCGTAGCAAAAGCCCGAAAAAGCCCCCCACGCACCCTGGCCCGCCTGTCAATGCTCATTGGCCCGCTCCTGAGCCCCTAAACGGGGATTGTCTCCTAGCCTGCCAGACCTAACATCAACGACAGTGGCACCACGTCAAGACCATGTCGCATCGAGAGCCTCAACAAGACTTTGCTCCGTCGATCACATGCTGTCATGTTGCTAGATACCTGCTACGTAGGACCTAAGTAGGACCCCAAAGCCAAGCAGCCGTCACGGTCCGCCGACAAGAGCGGGTGAGTAGCTGCTAGGAGCGGCCGGCACGGTATCATACGATCTCCTTAGCATCTGCGATGAGACCCTCCTCCTAGTGGAGAGAGCGGTACTAGAATGATGGCATGGCCGCAAAATCTTCCTCGCCGGTGCTTCCTCCGTCTGCTGTCAACCAGTCAATCAGGGTCTTCTGGCGCAATGCCGCTCAGGGCCAGCGTACCACTTGCCGTCTCTAGTTAATGGAGAGACGAAAGTGCCGTCTTCATTATTTCCAGCAACCTACCGCAATATTTCCATTCAATTGTGTGTATCGATTAAGATTGGCTTCTACGCGATCGCTTGGCAAAACTCTATGGACATGAGTTATGCTCTCGCTCATCATGATAACCGTATCCAACACTACCGTTCAATTTTGCCTTTATCCTTAAAATGCGTCAGCTACTCATCATTAAGGTATAGTGCAAGCTCACGTCACTACGGTATCGACCGATTTGAGACAGTGGTCCCGTATTGGGACCTTGAACCTTGACACATTCAAGGTCCACTTTGCTGCATGTCGGCCGAATTCACCAAACTCAACAGATTTTGATTTCCAAAGTTCCTGATCATCATCATGGATCTCAAAGTCTGGCAGGTGATAACCTAAGCCCTAGAGGCCGAGCACTTCAAACCGAACCATCCCTGTCTCCAAACCTACTGTATACATCCCAATCAGTCCGTTTCCTCTATCTCAGACCGTCGCTGTCGCAAATCTCCACTTGAAAAGCTCACCGTCGTCTCTCTTATCGGCCTTTGCTTCTGACCCGCCTCGCTATTCAGCCGTGATCCCCATTCTCCTGCCTTGACCAAAGTCTGACTGGTCGGAGAAAGCAATACGAGATAAGCCCCTCCCGGGGACTCCTTCTCAGTAGCATTCGCCACCTACTGGATACTCTTGATCTTGTACAAGTCGAGTACGATCAGCAAAGAAAAGAGGATACCTGATAGTAATCAGATGCTTGCCTGTCAATCTCTTCTCTGCGTTCAGGATACTGGAGTTTGGAAGAGTCCTTCCGAGTCTGTTTCCGGGTCTCAGGACCGGACGTCTTAGCAGAATTTGAATTTGATGAGCTGATTGTTCTGTGTGGTGAAGTCGGTGGCATTTGACTGTGTTTTGACCCTTCTGAATCAGTTCCTACTTATGTTAGATGGTATTCCTTCAGATGCATGACATTCCAATCCTGATATCTAATATCACCCACTTTATCTGTCAATCTTTCACTGCCACGCGTACAATAATGTCTGAATTCAACAATTCCATCCTTTTCCAGGTCTCTGTACCTGTCAATGCGAGTGGCTATGCAACTTCGAGCCTGCTTAATGAATCAAGCTCTTTCCCAGCAAGCATCCTCTCACAAATATGGTCTATCATTACAATTTGGAGATTGCTCGTTCTCCTACTACTGCTCGGAAACTTCAAGAATATTCCGTTAATATGGCATGCAAGTATCCAATCCAACGGAAATACTTATATTTACTGACAAGATATGTAGATGAGGATTGTCAATGCCTTCAGATTCGTGCTTCGCACTCAACGGCCCAAGGTTCCTGTCACCTCAGCTCAGATCTTCCAACCTTTGATCACAACGTCGCACGCTCCAATCATGGAAATCGACTTTAATCTTCACAGTCAGTTCTGTACATTCATTCACATGTCAACCACATCTAACAAACCCCTCCAGAAACAAATTCCTCCTACTTCTCAGATATTGATATTGCACGCACCCACCTCGTCTGCACACTCTTCTCTACTGGTATCGAGAAGATGCGCGGCGGAACAGCAGCTATCACCGGCGCCAAACGACCAATATTCGGCCTCGCACTGGGAGCAGTGAGCTGTTCCTTCAAGCGTGAACTCAAGCCATATGAATTCTACGAGCTGTGGAGTCGCATCTTATCATGGGATGAGAAGTGGATATATATAGTCACACACTTTGTTCGAAAAGGCGCTGTGCTCCCACGGAAGTACACATTATATCCACAACAGAACTCTGAGGCGGAAGACATCAAGCGAAGAGACAGCACCTCCAGCGTTGATAGCCTGGATGGCAATGAAGCTGTTGTCGCTACCGCACTTAGCAAATGCGTCTTCAAGCAAGGCCGCCGCACAATCTCACCCGCTCTCATGCTCCGAGAGTCGGGTCTCTTACCCACCAAGTCACTTGACGATGCCCTGCCTCAAGAGGTGGAACGTATTCCCGTTCCATCATGCTCTTCATCTGACTCGGGCATCGACGTCGCCGACGACGAAGAAGAGGAAAGCGAACTCGACAGGATCGAGAAGGAAAGACAAAGAGGTATGCGAGTTGCATTCACACTCGCCAATCAGTCGCAAAATGCGCTGGAGATGGAGTTCACGGCTGAGAGCGATGCGCTGGGACGGCATTCTGATGGTACAGGGATCACGGGTGTGGTTTCTACGTTGGCTCAGTTGGCTCATTTGAAGAAGGATCAAATATTATAATCCAATGTCTTATGTTTAGCTGTAGAAATGATATCCCCTATGAACTACGAATAATGAGCATCCTCCCATACATAATCATGTTTGCTGGGAGGAGAACTGAAGCAGATCACGGGTGTGAGAAAAATGATAAACAGAATAGGCAATAACTCTGCATAAGCAGCATAAGCACGCACATCTCACTTCCGGATTCAGCTGAGGCCGCAAGAACGCCACTAAGTCTGGTGTCTTGGCTGGCAGGACACTAAATCGGGGTGAGCGGGCGAGGCACTAGCATGACCTCACAGCACAGCACCGCTGATCGATCACTCAACCTAGTAAACCCACTTTATGAGCAAGCAACAAACCACCTTACTGTACCAATGAAGCATCTGATCGCCACAGGGTCGTCGCATACCCGGGACTTGTGGATGAGAGGGGTCCCTGATAGAAACTAGGGAAACAGGTCGAGGAAAAGATTTCCATCTTTCTGACTCCCGAGGATCTGAGGAGCTTCCCCGCGTTTTCATCAAAGTAAAACTTATTTCTCAAGTTCATGATCATCTTGTGTTCTTCATACACTCCTCCATGAACCACTCTCACAGCCGACAAACATAATCTCTAACCAACCCACCACCACCCACCACCTTCAACATGTCTCGGCCCTCAGAGTCAAAATCCACATCCCCTCCAACGCCACCCACCTCTCCCGCCACGAATCCAACTCAGCCACCAAGCACACACAGAAACACACACATCCAGACTTTCCTTCAAGAAGCAATCGAAGCAACAAACCCCTCCCTCCGACACCTCGCCTCGCACTCCTCTCTCGGTTCACAAACTTCAAATCGCACCCATGACTCCCAACACACATTCCAGTCTCCTCGCTCCAAATTACGACCGCTTTCTACTGCTTTCGAAGAGCAGCGCCATCCTGGAAACCCTACTTTCTCCATCACGAAAAATACCAAGCTCTATGATCCGGAGGGTAAGGAGGCTGAGAGTTTAAGGATCGGAACCGGGAAAGGAAAGGTGGGAAAGGGGAGTCTAGATGGGGGTGCAGTGTATGCAAGTGATGAGAAAACGCTGTTCTCTGATCCGAGGAGTAGTGTTGTTGATTATTCTGCCAGCGGGGGAGGGGCGAGGAGGTACAAGGGGATTGAAATCCCTGTCATCCCACCAGTAGATGATGTAAAGGTGGAGATCGAGAAAGGAGAAGACGAGGGAAAAGTCAACTATCCGGGCCCGCTGGGATTGTTTGTGTTGATCACAGG
Source organism: Stipitochalara longipes BDJ (assembly GCA_009732865.1). Lineage (NCBI taxonomy): Eukaryota > Fungi > Ascomycota > Leotiomycetes > Helotiales > Hamatocanthoscyphaceae > Stipitochalara > Stipitochalara longipes. The sequence continues at coordinate 2,787,375 of ML769334.1, read as the reverse complement.
CATTGCGTTGAGTGTTTTCCTTATTAGCCTTGATCGGACGATTATCACCACTGTGAGTACTTGCACCTCTTTTGAAAAGGAATGAAGAGGAAGCTGATGATAACAGGCAATTCCGTTCATATCGAATGAGTTCCAGTCCTATGATGATATTGGCTGGTATGGCTCGTCTTATCTTCTCACAGCCTCGGCGTTTCAGCCGTTGTATGGGAGGACTTATATGCTGTTTAATATGAAGTGGACATACCTTGCCTCGCTAGGCATGTTTGAACTTGGAAGCTTGATTTGTGGTGTTGCGCCGAATTCTGTGGCACTTATTATTGGACGAGCGATTGCTGGGCTGGGTAGTGCTGGGATTTTGACGGGGAGCTTTGTGGTTGTTTCTCATGCTGTTCCGCTGGCGAGACGACCGGTTTTGACTGCTGTGGTGGGCTTGATGTAAGTTTTGATTCTCTTAGCTAGAGAAAACTGATTGCTAACTTTGATTTCAGGTTTGGTGTCGGAGCAACAGCGGGTCCTTTACTTGGTGGTGTCTTCACAGACTTGGTGACCTGGAGGTGGTGCTTCTACTTCAACCTCCCCATTGGCGGCGCTACCGTCTTCGCCATGGTCCTCTACTTCCACCCACCGAAAAAGCACGCCCTAATGGGGAAAACCTTTCTCTACCGCATCCTTGAGCTCGATCTCGTGGGCAATGTAATCCTACTCGGCGCCTCAATAATGCTCTTCCTCGCACTCCAATATACCGAACAGCAAATTCCCTGGTCGAGTGCCAAAGTGGTTGGTCTCCTGACCGGATCTGGCTTAACATTCATCGTCTTCATCATTTGGCAATGGTGGAAGCAAGACGGTGCTCTCATGCCGCCTCGAATCCTGAGACAGAGGACCGTGGCTGCGGCTTGTGCAGCTGGATTCTTCATCTACGCTGCGATTCTCATACAAACGTATTACTTACCAATGTGGTTCCAAGGCGTAAAAGGAGATTCCGCAATTCATTCAGGCGTAAACATGATTCCCTATGTCGTAGCAAACGCACTCTTCTCTCTCCTTGCAGGTATTTTCGTCTCAAAGAATGGATATTTCACAGCACCAGCAATCATTGGGATGGTAATCGGTACCGTAGGAAGCGGCCTCATCAGTACTATCGGCCCCAACACCTCATCTTCAAAATGGATTGGCTATGAGATACTCGCGTCTGCAGGAATCGGCATGGCAATCCAGCAAGGCTTTACAGCTGTACAGATCGTTCTCCCTCTCGACGAAGTCGCAATCGGCACCGCCGCCGTCGTCGCATTTCAATCCCTTGGCGGGGCTATTTTCGTGTCCGTCGGGAACACGATTCTGCAAAACTCTCTCATATCAGCCGCAGACAACAACGAGTTGCCAAGCGTGGATATCCAGGCTGTGATTGATGCGGGTGCTGCAGAATTCAGGAAGCATGTTACAGCAGAGCAACTCCCAGCTTTGCTTGCGGTGTATAATAGAGCGCTGCAGAAGGTCTTTGTGGCTGCAATTCCAATGGCGGGTCTTGCGGTTTTCGCGTGTGCGTGTATGGAGTGGAGGAGTGTGAGGGATAGGAGGAGGAGTGATCAAGAGAGTGCCAGAAAGGCGGTTAAGGCGAGGAGTCAGATGGAGAAGGCTATTGTGGAGAGGTATCGGAATTCAGGGATGAGTGGGTCGACCCTCGGTCATTAACTTGAAATTGGTAGAAATAAGAATTGAGTGCTGAATTGGGATTTAGCGAGTACATTAACTGGCGTTGAGGGAGGCAAGGTGAGATTCGTTTGCGTGCTATCAAGAAAATCAACCAAAAGTTTGACAGCAAATTTGATGCATACTATGAAAATGTTGAGTGCATGATTCGGAACATGGAACCAGGCTCAGAAGAAGCGAACAAGCAGGAAAACTGACAAAGGCCATAAGTATAGATCGATCGTTATCATGACGAACGTCTCTGACTAGGACTAATATCATCTAAAGTCTAAACGAAGAGTTCGACTTTGCAAAACTTCGAGAATATAGGCTATTAGAATCACAATCATTCTCACTACCAAATAGAAGACAAAACCGCCGCCGCACCACTCTCCGTAGCCCGATTGATCGTCAACTGTGCCGCAAGCGCAGCCTGACTGTTTGTCAGTCGTTGACTCATATACGAAGCCTGCTGCTGCTGCTGCAGAACTTGCTCTCCTGCCATCTGCATTGCATAGTTTGGACTCCGCAAGTCAGGGTGGCTGCGTGCCGAAGTAAGTCGCTGACTTGGGGTTGAGAGGTAGTTGGGTGCTGCATATCGGTTGTTTTCAACTGTGTCCCAGTTTCGAAAGCCTTGAGAAGAGGAATTACTGATGTTTTGGCGTCCCAAAGATTCGAGATAGTCCAGCCCAGACCAATCCTCCCCTTGATCTGTTGCATTTGATTTGATATTCAGAGAAGCGAGTGTTAGTTGTTCGGCAGCAGCTTGTTTTCCTAGGGAAGCAGTTTGTTTCTGAGCAGCAGCCTGCTTCTCTTTCTCGCGGAAGTTGGCGTTGAGAAAATCTGTGACGGCTTTTGTATCGCTCGTCAAATCTAACCTGCTGCTCCTGATATGGTGCATGGGACTCCTAGTTTCATTATCCAGCGTTATAAAGAACTCTGACTCGTCACTGAAGGCATCTATAGATATGAACTACTCATCGAAGTCAGTTCGCTCTTCTGATATCTTTAAAAGAAGAGTGAGTGGGCAACATACTGATATTTTCCGGCCCCCTTGACCAGTACTCGTTATTGCATCAAATGCATCTGCTAGCTTCGGCCTTGCGGAATACAGTGTCCGTCCCTGGGCTGTGACCACTGCGAAACTCTTATCATTCCCCAAGACCACTAGCCGTGGCATATCCATGCCTGCAGGCTTAGAACTGAAGCCAGATTGTATGAATTCCTCCAATTTCTCTGGTAGCCCATCCCATCGATATCTATTCTTATCCATAGCGAAGAACGCACCATTCTCCCCCAGCGTGACCTTAAGACTGGCGACATCTCGTAGATAAGCTCCCGATTTAGGTTCGAACAGCCAATCTACCAGCTTCTGAGGAAGACCGTCGTGATAAATGACGAAGCTATTGCCTTGTTGCATGGTGAGGATGTAGCTCTCGCCAGGACCGAAGGCACAGGAGAGCCATTTCAGAGATCGATAGTCGAATTGCGTGTCGACTAGGACTTCGAGTTTGCTCTCAAGGGATTGAGGGAGGTTGTTCCTGACAGTATCGGTCAGCTTTGCGGGGGCTGGAGGGGTTTTGACTCACATGTACGGATTCCAGCCATCGCACAGGAAATAGCGGTCGTTTGGCCCGAGAGCGAAAATCAACTCACTCATCTTGGGCTTCTAGTACAGTAAACGCGACCGGAAATGTGATGCAAAAGACAGAAAAGGCTCCGGCAGTGGTAGGTGGGGATGGCGCCGGGTATTTATACATTCAATAAAGCCATGGCTCTCAAACAGAACGAGAGCGCCACGAAACTCAGCCCCAGCGCCACCAAAAAGGAAACACGGCGCTTAATTCGGGTTGAGTTGGACCTTAAGAGTCGTTCTGAAAAGCATAAGAAATGTATTTATTTGTATAAGGTGCGTTAAATTGGGAGGGTTTCTTGTCCTTTTTAACGTGCAAAGAAACATCGACGAGAGGTCGAGAAAATGTCAAGTTCGCTAGTCCTACAATTTGATCAAGTTAGAAACCGCTTTGTTCTGAGCGGACTAGGCCACCTATACTAGAAATAGATTTTGGTCTAAAGTATAGGTTAATATGCTTAATCTAGGTAAAAATTAATTCAAAAAAGAGGAATTATTAGTGAGCAAACCTTTGAAGAAATTTTAGAAAAATAAGAAATATACTGATCTTCCCGTGCTAGGCCTAGAATTAACATAAACATATCTTTAAAGCGAAGTTTACTAAGTTCTCTCAGGGTCTTGGTAGGGTTGTTGGGTGGCCTGGTAGAAGGAAGAATTAAAACTGGACTAATTAATAGTATCAAGCCAACTATATTTCATTAGGCCGACTTGTGAGTGAGTGGACTGAAGTCATGTTAAGTGACCCATCCATCGAGAGCACTGGAAAAAGGATGCTTCGCCCAGGCCGGAGAAAAGCAACTCTTAATGCAAAAGTTCGACTAAACAGGGATAGAAGAACCACTCTCGGAATGGTACAATTCAACTCCTCCTCAATATCATATCTCAACTCGAGCGGCTTTCCCGCCTCTTCGCAGACAGAGAATTCGATATACTATAACTCGTTCTTCTCATTGCTTTAATGTTCTCCTGTTCTCTGTCCTCTTGTCAGCTCCTTCTTCCCACTCCCCTTTCTATACCATTCCTTTCCCATGAGCTCCATGCTGTATTCTCCCACTATGACTCTCAAGATCAGCAAGTTTCTACTGCTTTTCAAGAAATGCGTTGCAAAAGGTGGATTTAGAGTAAGCTTAATTTTTATAAGAAACCCTTAAAATAAACTATAAAAGATATACTATCTACTAACTAGGCTACCAGTGGGTAGCATCACTTCTGGGATTTATAGCATTGGCTTATACTCCTTTGCCGTGAGAGCCTTGTGTCATATATTTAATAGACATAAGTGGTTAATTGGACAGCAGATTCCTCTTCTTCAAATACTGACATTCTCTGGGAGCAAGGGGTCGTTTTGCTGCGGTTATACGATGAGGTCCACGGAATGTTGTTTGTGGATCGGATATTGATGTAGGTAATCTGTATATACCGTCCTACATCATGATACTGTAGTTATACGGAGTTTAATTCGATTAGCATAGTGGGAATAGAATCATTGATATTATCCTCATGAGCTATTCGCTGGTCTCGAAGTGACTGAGACTCAACACTATTTCATACCACAGAGGTTTGAAATGTCTTTCGATTTCAGGGCTCGCCCAGAGGAACTTCTCCAACAGTTGGAACACATTATTCCAAATTTGCAGTCCCAAAACTTGAGAGCAAGACACCAAATGTGACACGTACCATTTCCTCGTTCCTGGTTCAACTGCAGCTGCGCCACCCTGGAAAAGAGTCCAGGTTAGTAGTTCAGACTTTCCCTCCCATCTTGACCCCATATCTGTTTGACACAATGTGCCCTTTAATCTGCAGGCGAGGTGCGACAGTAAAGCATGACCCTGATCCATTTTGCGCAGAACAATGTTAATATATATACGAGCTGCCAGTCTGCAGCATATTTTGATGCCAGAATGTATCGATTCATCGCTATCCAAACTGGGATTGGACTCCAAGGAGGACAATGCCCACTCAATCCACGTCCGGCGTCCCGTAAACGAGTATAGAACTTCTGCGGAAAGTCTTGCGCCGCTTAACATCCGAACTTCTGTTATAAACGAAACGAGTTCGTGAAGCCCTCGAATGATGAGCGAGGAAGGATTCGAGATCTCCAATAGCCAGCAGAATCCTGTTTCGGCGAGTGAAACAGACGGACTTTGATGTGAGATCAAGGCAGACAGCCCGTTAACGGGAAAGGATGGCGTTGTCTGAGCATAATATGCACTCAGCATATCAATCCTGGACGGGGTTTCTGGATGAGCAACGATCTTCCGGAAGAGAAGTGCTTTAAGACTGAAGAATTCTTACCAATAAGCTCGAAATCTAAGGAGGCAGTCAAGATCTGGTTGATCGATTCCACCTCGCATCCGAATCATTGCAACCATTCCATCTCTATGGTTCATCAAAGCCTTAGTATCGCCTACAATAGCCTTCACTCAAGATAGGTCATCAGCAAGTTTCTAGGTCAAATACACGGACGATTGAAAAATTTAATACATCGTGATGTGCCAATGCTAAGAATACTTCGTTAGCTTGGCCTCTGACCTCCGGCACTGTCGGTGTACTTACATGCAGCAGCCGCTAGGACCAAGTCGGTCGCACCAGCTTTTCCGTCTTGCAGGATTCCGTTCAAAAGCTTGATTGCTTCTCCTCGGTGATGACACGCGACCGCTTTGAAAGTTTGCTGACCAGAAGAAATGTTGAAATGTGTTGCTGCAATGCAGAGCAAGGCGTGGAAATAAACAGAGTTTTGTATTGCAAGCGGGAATAATCTCTTAATAATGGGACTTTTCTGGCTATCCCATATGCCAAAAGGCTGAAGAGTCGGGCAGTAAACAGTGAGATCTGGTCAAGTTAACCCTTAGGTCATAAACTAGAGCTTAGGTCCTAAGAAAGCCACATCCATAATTGCCACTTCCCTCGTCCTCCGGGTGCTTAAGAAGAGATATGGAAGAGCGCGGGGTACTGACAGTGATCTACAAGAACATGCATGTAAGGTTTTTGAGGAACTGGAAAGCTCTCAAACGGATCAGCAGCACCTATGATAACGAAAGGTGACGAGTTTTCTCTCCTTTTAGTGACACATTCTGGACAAGTGTGCTGAGCGCTGCCGTGCCTCGAAACTGAGGAAATTTGCTTAATCTGCTTTTTTCGATTGTTGGAAGCGACCGATTTTCGAACGAATTTTCGATGACTAACAGCCTTCATCTCCCCAGGCTCGGAGATATTGACAAATTGAAAATTCGGAGTGGAAGGACGTGGATCTCTTGGTGGCGAATCCATATCTGGAGTTTACCTTCGCCTTGATGGTTGTTAGAGTGGTCCAGAGATATTGTATAGTCGCGTTCAAGAAGCAAGAAAAAAGTCTTGATTTGTCTGTGTCGATTATTCAATACTAACCGTATTTGAGCACAATGTATTTGTAATTCCACCCTGCCATTCCGAATGCCGTGGTCGAAGTTGTCTGATGCAAGAAGATGAGTCAGCCATTGTCCAAATAAGCCACAATATTGACGTCCAATCATTGCTCTTAATGGACAAGTTTTGAACCCATGTATACTTAACTTATATCGGAACTTAAGGAAAGCCGTAGCCCTTGCGATGGCAAAGGCCTATGTATGGCAAGACTTCAAGGTTTAAAGTTATGCCTTGTATTTTGTGAACGTTACTCGGACTTCTATACAAGCGATTAGACTAAATGCCTCGCCGCTAGTATTTGTTTACATGAGTCTATCGTGAAATTCTCAAAGCGGCTCAGCGAAAGGATCTGACCGGCCACTGCGAGCATTTGCACACAAAATCGAGGCAGGTTCGGGCCCTGCTCTTTCGAAAAATCCGGTGAAAAGTATAAAATATACGAAAGCAACACAAATGTGACATTGATCACGTGCAAAATCAGACACAAACTTATAATTCCTAGTTTCATCTCACGATGAGATGGGTGCGGAAACAAGCGTAGCTATGGTATTGAATATTTGAAGTTGAACACTAAGGATACAAGTGGGAGACAAGCCGTGGGTAGCCGAGGCCGAGGCAGTCCGGCTAGAGAGGGCTGGTGGGGGTAGAATGCCAGCTGACTCAGCCCCCTCAATTTCAGACGCAAGCATTCCGCGTCTCCTGCTGCGCTCCTCACATGACGGAAACATCTTCAGAGGCAATCATTGAAGTTTGAAGATACTTAAGACCGACACTAAGTTTTAAAGGATCCATATCTGGGCGTTTGAGATTGCCTGACGTCGCTTCAGAAGCTTGGATTTACTCAGCTACACAGGCTCCTTGCTTGAAAGAAACTCAAAATTTAAACCTTTTCCAACAGCTCATTCACCAATCATAGATTTCTTACAAATTTAAGATATCTGCCTTCTTCATCCATCCCACTCTCGCCAATATCTCAACGTCACTAGCAACTGTCGCCGTCCTACGTCAACCAGCCATCAAAATCACCAAAATGGCGGCAACAATCTCCATGGGACGCTATCTCTTCAAGAGAGTAGCTGAATTAGGCAATGAGCATGTCTTTGGCGTACCGGGAGATTTCAATCGTAAGCCCCCCTAGAAAATTCTTCTGGAGTTCACAACAATTGAGGAATTTTCAAGAGCAAAGACTGATGTTTTATAGTCTCACTTTTGGATGAACTTTTCAAGATGCCAGAATTGAAATGGCTAGGAACATGCAACGAACTCAACGCAGCGTATGCAACTGACGGTTATGCACGTATCAAAGGCATGCCAGCGGCGCTGGTTACGACCTATGCGGTGGGCGAGCTTTCGGCCATGAATGGTGTGGCTGGAGCCTACGCTGAACACGCGGGCATGATTCATATCGTTGGCATGCCTGCAAGATTGGGTACGTTTACCTTGACTAACCAAAGCTATTTATCTATGAGGAGACTAGCTAATTCATAATTTACAGTCCAAAAGGCTCGATTGATGCTTCATCACACGATGGAGCCCGGCATGGATCACGAGATCTACGTTGGCATGGCTACTCCTATCCGCAAAACATATACCATCCTGAAAGACGAGAAGATGATGGCCGAAGAAATTGACAGGGTTATCCAAGAGGCTGTTTGGAGTAGACTTCCAGTCTACATATACGTTCCTATGGATGTGGCTGGTAGTCAGCTCGATGCCAAGCGCTTAGAAACACCTCTGAAGACGGAAGTCACGAATTCTAACAAGGAGGTGGAAGATGAAATTGTCAAGGCAACGCTTGAGCTGATTAAGGCTGCTTCCTCTCCAGCGATTTTGGCAGATGTGTTGACGATACGTCATGGCGGAAAGAACTTTGCCGAGAAGTTGATGAACCTGACAAAATTCCCCACGTATTCGACTCCTCTATCAAAGGGTGTTGTTGATGAAACGAGTCCATACTTTAACGGTCTCTACAATGGCGAAGGTGATATCCTCACAACCTCGGATTCCAGAATTTCAGCTGACAAAATGACCTTAGTATCTTTCGATGGAGTTGCAAGCGCCATAGAAAGCTCTGATTTGGTCCTAGATATTGGCCCCGTTCATTCGGATTCAAATACCGGTGGGTTTACGAGAAACATCACCGATGACCACACGGTCATCTTAGCACACAATTACTGCCAGATTCGCGGCAAGAAATATGAGGGCGTTCACTTTTTGCCGATCCTAAAGAGAATTGTGGAAGAGTTTGAGAAAGAGCCAGGGAAGTACGAGGTTCCTAAGAAACAACCCTGGAACAAACTTGAGGTAAAACCCCCTTCGCCAGTTTTCTATAGCTCTCTAACAACTGTTAGCCTCCGCTGTTGAATAATTCAACCTCGGGTCCAATCACCCAATCCTTCATTTGGCAACGAATTGGTAGATTCTTGAAGCCCGGCGACATCGTTCTCGCGGAATCGGGCACTGCCCAGTTCGGTATGCCTGACTCTCCATTTCCAGCAAACATCGGCTACATCACACAAACATTTTGGTCATCAATTGGATACACAGTCGGTGCCTGTCTTGGCGCATGCGTTGCTGCGAAAGAAATGAAACGACCGGGAAGAGTGGTTTTGCTGGTTGGAGAAGGCTCTCTTCAGATGACGGTCCAGGAGATTGGCTCATACATTCGTTTTGGATTCAAGCCGATAATTTTTGTTATCAATAATAATGGTTATTCGATTGAGAGAGCTATCAATGGCCCAGAGCAGACTTACAATGATGTGAGCATGCTGTGGGATCACCAAAAGATGCTGGAGTTCTTTGGCGCGAGGAAGGAAACGGGTATTGCGAGCCAGAGCTTCGCTTGCAAGACTGTGGAGGAGCTGGAGGCTGTATTGAGTAATGAGACTTTCAATAATGCCGACTACATCCAGGTAAGTCCTACTTATTTGTAAATTTCCGCTGGTGCTGACGGTCTACAGGTTTGCGAAGTCTTTATGGATCGTTTAGATTACCCATGGCGCCTGTTTACACAGATAGCAGTAAGCAGAGCTAAAAATGCGAAAGCGGCTGCTGCCTTGAAGGTAGCATAGTGCAACGTTTGACAAGGGAGTCCAAGATCTAGAGAGACTAAAATCATTGTCTTCTGAATATATGAGCCTGGATTATAATTGCAGATCTAAAAGACTGGACTGGTATCTGAGAACACGAACTCTGTGCTTAGCGAGTCCTCTCCTCACTCTCAATACTCAACAAAATTATCCAAAGGCGCTAATCATGGTGCGATCTCAACGGTACGCCTTCAGAATCAAGCAATCCCTCCTTCCGTCTTCGATACAGTTCCTCCTCCCAAGCAGCTTTCTCCTTCCACCATTCATAAATTGGCCACCACCCAGCGTGCCACCAGTTCTTTTCCAATCGGCCACGGTAGTTCCTGAGCCAGGCATCTCTCTCCCTTTCAATAGCTTCCTTCTTGGCTCTCTTCTCTTGCTTCTTCTTGCGTCGCGCTTGGGCGGCCAGCTCCCTCTTGCGGCGGTCTGCTTCGCGCTCGGCGTGCGATCTGTAGCGCTTGCTTCCCCCGGCTCCCATCTTTGTGAAGGTTTGAGGGTGGTTGTGGGTGGGGTAATTGATTGATGGTGTTGAGCTGATTGATTTGATAATGCCTGTTGCTGCAAGGGTCAATATGTTGTTGGTCAATGACGATGACAGAGATGTATATATACCTGCATAAACATAACCACCAATTCTTCGTGAATGCTTAAGATCAAAAGCCGAAAGAAATGGATCAACTCTTCCTTATATAATATTTCCTCATAGTTTCAAGTCGCACGAAATCTGGCATTCACTATGCCCATCGCCCGATGAATGAAAATCCTCCATCCACAAATTCTGACACACCAATTGACTGATCACCTCTAAGCCTCACGTCCTACCGGCATTATCGCGAGCGGAAACATTCTGCGAGAATCTGGATTAAAAGTGGTGGCTGAGTTCAACCCAGCAAGCCTCAACCCTCTCGACCACTCAAGTGCTCTCGGCTGTGTGGAAACCTGCATATGATCGACCACGCGGAACCTAATCACTGGAACGGCGGCGGAATCATCGCCCGTTACTGTTTCTGAGGTAGATAGGCAGCAGCTTTTGGGACTTGGACTGGGATCTTCGGATTCTGGTCGTATCTGGTTGGTTGAGCTGAGCCTTGCCCATTTCTCTAATTCAACGTCAGATATCAGGTTTCTGAGAACATCGTGTCGGTCCTCGATGGATGCAAAACAATCGCTCAAGGCAGGCTACAACGATGGAAGTCTTAGTCCTCGGATTGTGTCGAACAGGGACATTGTGTAAGAGTCCACTTGCACCCTAGTCGTTTCACGCATTTTGCTGATGCAATATTAAATGCGCAGCTATGAAGATCGCCTTGGAAGAATTAGGATACAAGAACGTGTACCATTTTTCAACTGTGGATGAAGATCCCGCGCATGCGGGTTTGTGGATTGAGGCATTGCGGAGAAAGTACGAGGCACAACTCGGAAACTCGATCGAAACCCCGAAAACGAACTGGAATCAGATATTAGAAGGATGCAATGTCAGCCTCTTCACAAGTTATTTCAGCAAATAAAAAACTAATTATGGGAATAAATTAGGCTGTCACAGATATCCCAGCCGCATGCTTCGGCCCCGAACTAATCGCAGCGTATCCAGATGCCAAGATAATTCTCACAACACGATCTGCTGCAAGCTGGCAGAAGTCAATGCTCCGTACTATACACTCTCTTCAATCATCGTATATAATTCGTTTGTTGCTCTTGAATGCGGACCAACGAACGAAGAATCTCTCGCACTTGATGGATCTGGTCATAACATACTACTTTAACGGAAGCATACCCCACAATGGAGTCAAGGTATTTGAAAAACACAACAACATGATCAAAGAAATGGCTATAGTGGAGAAGAGAGAATGTCTGGAGTTCAGATTGGGTGATGGGTGGGAGCCGCTGTGTGAGTTCTTGGGGAAGGAGGTACCTGAGCATAGCTTTCCGAGAGTGAACGATACGCAATCTTGGAGGGGAGCTTTCGGACTTGGGTGGTACAACAACGGTAAAATAATTGCAGGTTCAGTGTTTATAATTGCAATTTCCTCTATGCTGTTCGAGGCGCAAAGGCGGAGATTTTCGGTATGAAACTGAACCCATCAATCTAAACATATCGCTTGCCAATTGCACATGCCATATATCCGCGCACCCTTGCAAAGAGACCATTACTTGCCATGAATCCATTTTCGGGGCCGCTCCTTCTTCAGTCTTCTGCCATTTACGGTGAAGTACTTCTTCTGAGGATTATCAAGCTTCCAGTCCAGATAGTTGACCAGATCGTCTTTCTTCCTCTGAAACTGCTTTTCCGGCATCCTCAACAATGCTTCAATGCTCAACTCCTCATCCATTTGCCATTCCAGCATGCTAAAGTTCATTGCTTCGAGAATACTCATTGCTGAAGATAGGCTCGGTCGGTTCTCCCCCATCTTGTTGACAAAGAAGATCATTTTTTCGATGCTGTAGTCGTCAACTTGTAGCATTCCGTAAATTTTAGAGATTGCACGGCCTCCCATCGACTTTCCAAATAGGATGCGGAGTGCCTTGTATCCTTCCCATCCAATCACTGGCTCAGAGTATCCATATTGTGCACAAGCAAGATCCACCGCAAATACCTCTCCAGATCGCAGAGTGAGTTTCAGCACCTCGTGAGTGATTCCACCGGTATCGGAGTCAATGTCTGTTTGTGGAACTGATGGCTCATAGCATCTGGTTCGTCGCTTATCGTTCTTTGTCTTGAAGATGATGTGCTCGCAATTCGTGACAACTTCTGGACTTGGGGTGAGCTTTAGGTTTTTCTATGATTTTGATTAAGTGGGTAAAGACCTACCTTTCAACATGCCTGCCACAAATTCATTCATCCACTGCCATGCATCAATGCATCCCATCAATGTTAGTGCAGCAGTCCTGTCCTCCTCTGTCTTAAACAAATTGGAAGGGAAGACTCGATAGTCCTTAGGCCAGGAAATATCTTCAGTTGTCTGCGCAAGCAGATGCTTATTAGCAAGGTGATCAAGGTGTAGAGAGATGAAGGTGTCCCCAAAAATGGCCCGTTGAACTGCCACTTCTCAACACACGCACTCACATTTCCTCGGAGAAACAAATCAACACCAGACTCCTCGACTCTTTGGACATCAAATTGACCCCACGTCAACTCCCTGTGGATGAAAAACAATTTTTGAGCAAGATCTGAGACCCGGTAGAGAGCGATTCGATCTTGAAGGCGGCTGCAAGTTGTCTTGTGCTGAGGCAAGTTCGCTTCCTGGCAAGCAGAGTTGCAATAGTAAACGATCGGGCGGTCACCTTGGAGGGCAGGGGAATCTTTGCAGTCGCTGCATGCCATAGTGGCAGGCTTCTTGCATATTGCGCACTCCATCGTTGAGGTTGGGAAATTTGGTTGAGTGTTGCAAAATATTCGAGGTGTGTTGCGAGGAACAGGAAAAAAGATCGGATTCGCAAAGTCATCCCAAAGGGTACTGACGAAGCGACCATATTCACCTTTTAGAGAATTTGTGGTACAAAGGTGAGAGAAAACCTAAACTTCAGCTTCTCCTTTTTACGAGGTGTGTTTAAGGTGAAGTTCCAACCACCTTCGTCGAGACCATGGCTCACGTGATTCGCCTCCTTTTCTGGTTCAAGGCCCTGAGTAGAGCCTGGAAAAGTAGAAATATGCAGGCCAAGCAGCTAATAGAGACTTACAGGCATATGTACCATTCTTCTTCTTTATTTCCTTTTCTATAATCAAAGTAGATCAAATAATAGCATCATCCCCATGGTTTCAAGGATAGCCTCGATGACCTGTTACTCATATTCAATAAAATCATTATTTAATTGGACTTCGCTTCACTCTCGGTCAACCCTGTTATTTTCTACCCTAAAATCTAGAGAAGTGTCCAATTTTCTTTGTTCAGAGGCCGCATCAGCCATCCTTTGACGGATGCAGCGAACAAAGAAACCGCAAAGAAATTGGAACCATGTCCGAAACTTATTCTCGAGAACTTTCTGCAAGACCTGACTCCTTATGAAGCGACTACTATTGGCATTACTCTCAAGTATAGGTTTCGAGTTACAAGAATGCCACCATCGTCAAAGCAGGCTCGGTGCGGCCAGTTCACATTCTACTTCTCAAAATGCAGCCACGCTACTTCTCACAAATATCACCAAGCTTCCGACTCTAGCGCAGATTGCAATAGTAATTGTATTTATGACAAGAAAATAGATTACTGGTTCTGGGCAGGGAAAGACAAGCGCTGTTCATTCTGCGGGCTAGGGCAAGAACACGGATTCGGTACGCAACATCCCATTCCCGAAGATAGCATCAATCGAGAGTTATTGTTCGAACGTATAAAAGAAGGAATAAGTCTTGGCGGACCAGATGAGGTTTATAACGCGCGATTTGATGAAGCAGCTGGGTGGTATAATCGAAAGGCTGTGGAGGAAATCGGTTTCACCGATGCCAGGGCAAATGAACAAACTCCAAGTCCAGGACAACTCCGAACAAAGCGACGATTGAGACATAAGAATCGAAGAGAAATACGCCGTCTAAGAGCAAAGAGAAGAACAGAAAGATGGGTCCAGAATGTGCGCGATGAACAATATCGAGCAGTGAAGGGCAATCTGGAAATTGGAAAACAGCCATTCCTCATTGGAGAAGTTGGAAACCCTTACATGGACCTCCTCAGCAAAGTTCTTATCCACTCTCTACCTCACCCAATTGATAATTGTGCAATGTGCCAATATGCGCTAGATAATGTTGAAGAAGGTGGCGGGCCATACGCTCTGCCATGCGGACATATGTATCATTTACTCTGCATGGATGAGCTATTTGACAGGAGAGCAGACGCTGAAGAAAAGGAGATCTATAAATGCCCGCTCTGCAACGTATGGTATCGAGACCTGCGCCGAGTACCAGATTTTTACGACCGATATTTGAATCAGAAGCACGACTTTGACAGCAATGCAGCAAGCTCGATACTTTCAGACTCTGATGAAGGAGAAGAGAGGGTTGATCCACCTCCACCTTGGATTTTCAGACCAGAAGAACTCAGCGATATTCCCGAGTGGCTTGCAAATCGAACTGGAACTAGAATTAATGCTCGACTTCGGAGCATTGTGCAGGATTCTATAACCGCTCGAACTCAACCCTTGACGGTAGTAAATGAGGATTCCTCCTCACCACAACCAAGACGTCGACCAGGAACAAACGCTTTACTAAACCACTTCGGGATCGTTGAGCCAATCAGTAATGTGGATCTTGACACACATGTAATACCAGTCGACAACCAACCTAAACTATCACAAGAAACCTCAACGCTTCCGAGTCCAGCCTCGACTGAGATTGAGAATGGTTCAATTCAAGCGAAGGGTGGTAATCTAGCCACTAACTTTTTGCCAGCTCCTTCCACAGCAAGAGGGTCTCGGAGGAAACAGAATCCTAGAAGACCACGAGGCGAACGGGATGATAGTTCCCGAAAACAACGGAAATAATAAATGGATAACTTATGTTCTAGATTGAGAGAAGAAATAAACGATATCATACATCTTATTGCTTTTTTCCCTGAAGGGTATAGTTCTTGCTTTCAAGTTTAACATTTCACATGGCAATTTAGGATGAATCTTGGTCGTTGAATGATGATTTATTCTGGGCTATCTATGAATGATATTTCGGATTATTGCTTGTTCAGAGCTTGTTGACTATTTCAGACACCCGTTTTTTGAGGAAAGTCACTGGTTGCAGTAGACTCTTCCGGGACGTAAGTGGTTGTCAGTAACGCCAGAACGCGCGCTGGCTTCCCTGATATAGAAGCACAAGTGAGCTCAACGTCGTGCCCGTTGAATAAGGCTAAAATCGCCTCTGGTAATGTAAGAACAGTCTCGGAGGGTCTACATACCCGAGCTGTTTGGTCGTATGGCTCATGTATTTGCCAGGGCCGTGGAATGGATAAGGCTACTAAGTTGGGACTTCTGGTTATGTGGTTGGCTCGTCGAAGGTCTAGCCATGTACATAGTTTAGAAATCGAATTTCTGAGTTCGAGGAGCTCAGCTGCTTTTTGGCGCTCGGTGACTTCTGAGAGGATGAATATCAGAACAGCAGAAGCCGCGATGATGAATCCAATGATTTTTGAAAGTCTTGGCATTTTGATTTCTGACAAGGTTCAGAATCTTTGTCAAGGATACCATATTCTAAGCTGCTAAATAGACTTAAATATACTCGGGTCACTGCCTGTTTCCCAGCTTGGGATTGTTCTGGTGCGGTTTAGAGAACAGATGTGGGAGTAAAGACAAGTCTGTTCAGTTACAAGATCATTCGCGAAGAGTTCCGCGTGATCTCGTTAAAAGGCAAAGAACATAACTCCGTTGCGAAGCCAAGGACTGTATTTCTTATAGGTTTTCTAATGATATTACAAGTAGCTTCTCTGCTCAAATGATGGTTATCGTGCTCTTCACCCTAGACTCTAGTTTCCATTTCTTAACATTGAAGTGGAATAATAGCCCAATCCTCATAAAATTTCCATCCCCAATCGGAGCCAATACTAGAGCCACTGACTTAATCCCACCTTCTATTATCCCAGTGTCGCCAAGAAGAGCGTATACAAACGTCTTATTGATATGCTTGATGTGGTCCTGCTTTTCACAGTGATTGTAATCCCATCTAATCCAAGAGCCTTCCGAATCTGCTTCCAACTGCTCATCTTCAGTAATGCACACAGCGCTGAGCACAAGTTTACCACTAGTCACTTTCGATAGTGGCGCATTCTTGTCTGCTAATGTAACTTGGCATTCAAGAACCTCTGCATGCTCAGTCATCACTTCCCAAACTGCAATTCGCCCTTCGAAGGAAGTCCATGTCCACCCTGGTGAGCGGTACTGGTCCACCTTTGGTAGATGTAGATTGAAAAGGCCTGTATCTGGTCCACTGTAGATGCTGGCATCCGCCTGACTGAACCATCCAAGATGCCTGACCAGATATTTCCTCCACAGCCCAGCCAGGTAGCCATCCGCCCATATTCTTTGAAGCTCGGAAGCAATACCAGCCAGCGCTGGAAGTCGATCCTCAACAAATGTGATGTCACGTCCACTATAGTCTCCCATAATATCAGACCATATGTGCGATCTGCGAATGTCTAGATCTGTTTGATGAATACTCCTCTCTGGAAATCCAAAAACACTTTCTGGCAGACGCCTATGCCTTGATGGCGGATACTTAAAGTCGTAACTATGGGTTTTCCACACATCTGCAAAGTGAGCCACCTGGCATTTCCATTTGAGATCTGCCGGTCCGTGCCACAAAATGCGAGGCGAGAGTAAGGATTCTTGTAAAACCCATGCCCTATTATCTAATGGACTAAGAAGCCAGTCAGGAAACTCGTCCTTGATCCATAGAGTTCCAAAATTTCCATCTGGCAGAAGGTATGGGAGTGTGCAGCATTGGGGGATGGGCCGTGGAGCAAGAAATGAATCTTGAACGCTTCTCGTATTTGCCGCAGCAATAGTCAAGGTAGCATTTTTGTAGATCGAACCCATGCGACTGATTTCGATGTTCTTGTCTCCGTCGTCATCTTGAATTATGCACAAAGCATCGATCCAAAGGTACCGGAGACCAAGGTTTCGTGTAACTTGAACTGCATCCTGAATTGTCGGTGGTAGATTACAAAGACGTATGCCATGCTGTCTATCTATAAGCGTGGCTTCAGTCGTCGTTACCTCTTGCGCGCCACCCCAACTATAACTCAAGGCAAAATATCTGAATCTATCTTCAGATTTGGTAATGTAAATTCAAACTCTATCATCTCCGTGTTCAGGATAGACATCTATCACGCGAGTTGGCAAGCATGACGCGTCTGGTTTCGGACACGTGATGTGGTTTTCAATACACAACTCAAGGCGCTTGGATATCTCTTGGAAAATTTTAGGTCCTGAAACCGGGATATAGTCATCGTTGATGCTCGTATACTGAGAGGCGGGATCATCTAGATCTCTTAACAAATGCAAGGCTGGGCTGTTTGCACACAAGCTCACCTTGGCCTGTGAAAGGATACATATCCGAAGTCTTTCCAAGCCGTAACAATTGAGAATGTTTCCCCCCCTCAATTGCATCCAAATCCATCAAATCATCCCATATAATGCTTTGAAGTATATCTAGCTTCGCGATCGCGAAAGGATGACCCCTGCTCTCTGCCTGGATTTTGTACTTCTTGGCTTCGTGGTCCGATACCATTCGACTTCTAGACCTTATTCGAATGGATGCTGCTGAGTGTGGACTCTTCTTATGATTGTTTTTCAAGATGGCACAAAAAGGACATCCTGAAGCTGCCGATTTGTGCATATCCTCGACTAAGAGATGTCTGTAGCCTCCTCTTGATGCCAGCTCCCGTAAGCCTTCGAGCGTGGTAGTCATTCGAGTGCATCGTTCGCAAAGAAATTTAGAGTTAGAAAGCAGTTTCATGGTTAAGCTGCACCTTGGTGGTGCTGATGAAGCATTTTTTCCAGCTGACGATGTGAAAGACAGTCCCAAAACGCCGCCTGGTGTGGCACAGACGGCACAGGGGTGCGCATTGCACGTGACCCGCCTCGCTTAGCAGTAAGTTTGGCGTCCCCCCTTTTCCGGCTTCAATTCCGCACGCAACACCTGTTCACGCTTTCTCTCAAATTTGACTTATTCACAAGAACGAGAATTCTCAATACTCGATACCACCCCATTAATCCTAAATTTTAAATACAGAAACTCCAAGCACGTCCTATTTTTCTCGCATTTCTCAGCTTACAGTTCTATTTACTAAGTAGAGGTTATCACCTAAAGCAGGAGAATAATGAAAACAAGAACTATGTCTCTCGCGAGCATGCCTGCCTTTCTAGAAGACCTCAATATGTGAGCTGAGCCTTCTAAGAGTCATGACGAATTTACACATCCCGAAGGGATTGGAAGACCACCGTTTGATGGCACAGGGGGAGCTGGGCCTTCACAGCCGCAACGAGACACGCCGCAGTCGACTGTGGGGTAGTTCTTCAGATTGGTTCTCAGTAACGGTATATTGAAAGATTTCCAGGTGTCGCAACGAGCCGTCGCCTGTGCTGCAGGCCAAGACTTTGTAACACTCGCAGTTGGATATTCGATGTTGAAGACAGGAATGGTTGCAGAAAAGAATGCCGAGTATTTGTCACATTCCATAAACTCAATACATTGTTCGTTGACCGCGAAGTCCACGTCGGATGTGAGATTTGGAGTTATCCCAATTAAGTTCTTGAGTCCAATTCCCATACCTCTGGAGCGTGCTTCCAGGGAAAGAAACTTGACAAAATCGATCGCATCTGCTTCGGTGGCACCAATCCCATTACGATTACCGTAGCCGTCAATATTATCGGGATCGATTGCGCTGCAACCCCTGTCCGCCGCATGTTGAATCCGGGATTGCATTATTTTCCTGACTTCGAGGCTGCTGGTGTTGAGCCAGAATTCATTCCCAAAATCTCCGCCAAAATTGCATCCATAATCTTGAGCTCCCAGATGATGGTTGAAGCACCCAACGTCTGAACGAAAGCTTTCGCTGGTCCCTGCAGAGAAATAACAGATGATGTATTTGTTGGCAGCCTTCAGGCTTTCGAATGTGGCATCGCTGCTATCGACATCGATATCGTAGACATCGACTCCAGGCTCAGCTCTAACTTCAACATCGCTTGAATAAACAACTTGCCAGGTGGCAGTTATAGCTGGAGTCGACCAAGATGTGGGGGCTGTAGGTGTAGCGAGTGTTATCGGACCAGTTGTTGGGAGACTAGGTATGTTGCATGCCACAGTATCGGTAGGTTCAGATCTTCCCTGACAGAGGGTCGGTTTGAAAGATGCAGTGGCGAAACGCCTCTCAGGGGCCACAAACAGCGCTGGTATGGAATGAACATTCAGGGCCGCGGCGAGGAGTATGGACGTAAAACGATGCATATTGACCCTTTTGGAAATGGCAAGTTCAGGTTGGTGGAGGAAAGCGGCGGTCAGGGCCAATATTTCGATTGTTTGAAGGAAAATAGAATGAGGAATTGCCCTAAAACTATTCTTGGATCGAGAGCGCGTGAGATATGGAAGGTGTTGGAGGAGATGGCTGTGAAAGAATCTCTTGTCGAGTCCGTCCTCTTCTACTTATATCTGTTCATTCTCTTGATTTTGAAGATCTATGTCAAACTCTTATGAACAAGCCCAGAATGTACAAGATCCTGCCTAGTGGCATTCTGTCTATACATTGCCCACATGAAAAAAGAATGGCAAAGGACCTCTATCGAACAGTCACACTAATCGGATATTGCGTAAATAGTACAGTGGCTTTTTTATCGAGTACACCTCAATCAGCGAAGTCCCAACGCTAGTGATTTGAGTCTGCCCATACTAATTCTATGCGCAGAAGTATCGAAGGGCTGAGTCAATTAAGCTAGTATCATGGCTTGTGCCCATGGCAGGAACCACATAGGAAGCAGCGAGAGCTCATTCGCTCTATTGGGATTGTGCAAGCCACAGGACACCAGCGTGAGTTCTTCAGATGTTTTGCGGTGCATCTTTAGATACTGTACGTGAGAGTAAAATGGGAGCACAATGCTTCGCCAGTCACTTGCTTAGCTTAATTGAGGAAGAATGACCAAAAACCACGCATTCTAGCACGTTTAAATTCAATTGGAGCCTAGGCTAGAGATTTGCCAAGAACTCTAGCGTAGGTACGTTCCACAAGTTGAATTCTAGTACAAATGCACCATAGAGGCTTAGAGCGCTACCTATGCTAAGTTGATACTAGCTACGGATATCGCCGGATTTTCTCCTTTTCGCCGTGAAAGATCCGGTAGTGCTTATTTCAACATGTCTTCTAAGCCTCCTATTTCCCCTCTCCTAGTTCAGTGATTCAATAGTTGTGGAGTGAATGGTCAAAGCATCTCCGTAACACAGAAGACAGGGCTGAAGTGGAGCATATAACTTTTTCGCTTAACGCTTCACCTCCCTCCCAGTAATCGTTGGGTTTCAAGCACATCCAGGCATAGCATTGTCTCAAATTCTTCGATGGTTAGATTCGAGTGTATTCTTTTTACCATTCTAAGTACCCACACGCTCCTTTTTGTGGAAGGAGGTGCTTGTGAAGCGAAATCTAGAGAACACTGTTCCACTAGCTTTTGTATCTTCATGAAGGTGATTCAGGAGAGCAGTGAATCATAGTTACCCGTAAATATTGCTGGTGGACCTTCCCTATGTTACAATAGCACATCATTCTGACGGCATCTCGCGAGGTAAATTAAAAGTGAATTTGCAAATTTACAATAAAATTTAGAAATCCGGCATCGCCTTCGCGAGAAGGTGACGCGATATACATCTAGCCACCCGAACTTACGCATCTTCAATACCCACCGGTCCCTCCCGAGATAACGACTTCTTGGATAGCAACTTTACTGGCGACCTTCAATTGCAAAGCAATTCTTCCAACAGTCCAAATCCAGAGCAAGGTGAGATCCATTACACCTCCCCTGTTGGAGCTTCATTCTTGTTGATAAACCCTTCGCTGATACATAGTAGGACGGTCCGATCAATTTCAATCCAGTCAGCCAACATAATGCCGAAAAGCGACACGGTGCCAGCCCCTAACCCTATTCCGACCAGCTTTGAGCTCTTTCCCAAGCTCGCACCAGAGTTGCGCCTAAGGATCTAGAAGTACGCTCTCCCCTACAGTCGCATTATCAAAGTTGTGAGAATGCCCCTTGTTGGACTCGCAGACAACCACCCTGAACTTTGGGACTTGCCCCCAATATTGAGACCTATAGCCGGGGTCGTCGAAAACAGCAAAGACAAGCTCGTCAAGCCATTCGCTTTCCCGATCGCGCTCCTCTCGGTCAGCCACGAAGCCGTCGCTCTGGACAACTATCAGCTTCCTTTCCAAGGTATTCTAGGCTTGGAACGAGTTTACTTCCATGTCAAGAGTGATATTCTGTTCATCCAGGACAGAAGCACAATTGAAATTGTCTCAAAGGGTCTGTTGAGTCAATCCGAATGTGGAAAGGGTCGTGAAGAAGTTCGCCACTTGATGTATAGTGGATGGTGGCAACACATGTTCCCGGCTCTAAAATATTTTGGTGAGCTGGAAACATTTGTAGTGGAGGATTGGGATGTCAACGTTGAATGGGAGGAGGATCAGTTGTCGAGCTACCTGGGATTCTGTGCGGAAGCTTCAAAGGACTTTCGTGTGACTCTCAAGACGGCTGAGGAAATGAATAAGCTGGCGGAACTTTCAATTGTATGTGCCGCTCCCTCAAAGTGATTTGAATAACTTTCTAACTAAATCTGGTTTAGAATCCCTAAATTAAGCAAGATGTGCGAAAGGAAACGGAGTAGACTAGTTGCGATGTGTGCTACCTACTCTCTTTAACCACGTCTCTTCGACAGATAATTATGAGAACAGCTCAATTTCCAACGAACTTGGCTTTTATTTCTTCATTTCTCTCTACTCCACATTCGGTTTGTATACTCTCCAAGTTCTTCACTTCCGCCGAATCCCATTCTTCATAGCTTACTTAGTCGAGATTCATAGTCTTGTAATAGAACCTCATTGCGCACACACTCTTCTTTCATATGACTTGATTCAAGCAGGAGCTGGCGATAAGACGGATGACAGGCATGACAAGATAGACATGAAGCCATGAACAGAACCCAAAAGAATACATGCATTTAAGCTAACGAGTTGCATCACCCCTACAATTGCCAATTTAATAATTTGAATGTAAAATACATCCTCATGATTAGAGAGTGACAGTATGCACATATCTCAGCTTCCCGTTTTCCAATCTGAACTCATGACTATCAGCCACACCTCCCACAGCCGCAAAGTCGCACTGCACTTCCGCCGAGCCAAGACTCTGGTCGATCACATATCGACGCATAGAGATCCTGTTCGTGCTTCCACCCTTCGGTGCTCCGACTGTGCAAGGAGAGTTCAGCGAAGAGCCTTCCACTCGCTCACAAGGCGTTCCCCAAGGTACGGCATTGTACGCGGTAGCATTAGTCCACATATCGAGATACGCATCCGCCGTTTGCTGGAGCAACTCTCGGCTATCATATTTCGATGGATCAATTGTGCTCCAAGTTTCTTTCTGAATATAGCCCAGTGTCTTTGCGGCGTTGAAAGACAAGGAACCAGTCGTTGCGGCGATTACATCGATCAACGTCACTTGTGTGCCATCAGCGGTATGACGAAGTTGTGTTCCGATCACGTATGGCTTTGGGGTTGTCGCCACGAGCTCTGTGTAACTGGCGCATGCAACTGTATCCGCTGTTGTTCTACGATTGGCGATTTTTAGCGCTGTGCTGATGACGCCCGCCGCGACTGTGGAGGCTTTGTTGTTCTCTTGGTATTTGTAGTCCGACGTGAGAAGCTTTTGGAGGTCACCGAGGGTACCATTTCCTTGGGCTGCGACGTACGCGTCTGCTGCTGCGATGAGCACATCGCGAGTGCAGTCCCCAACTACCGGTGATGTCAGAGATAATATGGTGGCGGCGCCGAGAACAGCCTTAACGCTAGATTGAAAGTACAACATGATGGATTCTGAGCTCTTTTGAAAAACTCTTGCCTCGAAGCCCGACAAATAAATATATTCTGCGTTCAACCCCACAAAAACAGGACACGATCAATAAATACAGCATTGCCATACCCATTGCCGAGGTGGGGCTTCCATTGATGGTACGAATACTATCTCCGTTGGTTGTATTGTGCAATTTGATACGGAGCTTGGGACTGGCTTTGAAGCCATTTGTATTGAGGCGAGATGCATTTAGGCAGATTTCTGCCAAATTGAAGATGTCAGGTACCCCGCAGCCATGACGATGACCAGTACATACACTGATAGCATCCGATTAGCACTGAATATTAATTTTGCGGAAAGAGGCAGCTTCCGCTGACCTAACGAATGTTATAAGCCTTCCGAGTGAAAAGTGAAAAGGGGAGCGATCACGTGATTCGCTAAATACCGTCAGGTTTGCATCGAAAGTGAATCGAACGAGCTACGCGCGCCTGGGAAAGATTTCGACATCAATTCACTGTCGATAAATTTACACAAACCTCATATCACTCCCCAATTTCCAAAGCCATTCCTTCGATCCGCAATCTGCAAACCTCGAACAAAACCGGCCACCCCTCGAGCAACTCTTGTGTCCTTCCCCACCCGGCGACACCAAGACCACGACTTCACGATGTTACCTTCACAAACCAAGAAAAAAGCTCCTGCTCTAATCTTCGCACTCTCTAAATTCCACCTCTTCCCAAAGCTACCTCCAGAAATTCGTAGAATGATCTGGTCGGTCTCGATACCTGGTCAACGTGTTATCCGGGTCGTTCCCCACAGTTCTTCGAAGACTATGACCCAAGAGAGCATATCCACATATCGACTGATATACGGGGCTCAAGACTTCATGGACCACATACCGACGGTTCTACTTCAAATCTGCAAGGAGTCCCGAACATTCGCACTCGAAAGATACAAACCTTTCCTCGGTGGCCCATGGGGCGATCTACCGCTTTATTTCGATTTTGTAGGCGATACGCTATTCTTCAATGATAACCTTGAGTGGAAGTTCATGACGGACATAAGTGTTGAGGAACGAAAGGCAGAAAAGGAAGAACATTTGAGACTGGCGGCTGAGTTGGAGGCGATGGTGAAAGCGATAGCTGAGAATGAGCGCCTTGCTCGAAACCCAATAGGAGAAGACGGCGATACGTTTTTCGTTTTAAACGATTGGAACACTGTTGCCAGTATGGAAGATGACAGTGAGATAGATGGAACCGGATACGAGGGCGACCTGGATTCTCTTTTCGGCGATGGCGGCTCTGAAGATAGCATGGAAGGCACTGACGGCGACCAAACAGGTGGTGGAAATAAAAGCGACCTAGATTCTCTCTTCGGTGAGGACAGCTCCGTAGATGGTATGGAAGGCATTGACCAGGCACAAACTGGAGGTGACGATGACGACGACTTAAATTATCTTTTTGGCGATGATGCAGCTTCTGAAGAAGAAGACGATGGAAGTCCATCCGAACAAGGGGATCTGCGTGGTGGTGATCAGGACTTTCTGTTCGAAGACGACAAGTCTGAAGATGTTATGGAAGTTGATGAGGAGGTCCATGTTCCAAGACTCCGTGTGACTATTCAATCTCTCTTGGACCGCCGGATGACCCTGCGTGCGCTTTTAGATTACGAGGGAACTCCAGAAAGAGTAACAAGTCAGAACTATCAACAAGAAGATGATGAATACGGTAGCGACCTAGACTCTCTGTTTGGAGAAGGGAGATATGCAGACCGCTACGAAGAGATTCCACAAGATCACACCGAAGAAGGTAACTGGGATGACTGGGATTTTCTTTACGGATATTCCGAGAACAAGGTGCCTAAAGTCAAGAAGTGGAAGGAGGAACTACGCTTTCTTGCATTTGGTGGAGAAACGTGTCCGGATCACAAATCCCTTGCTCCTTTCACAACGGTATTGAAGGTTACGATCGAGCGGGGTCGTGCTTTCGGATTGACGGATCTGATGAGAGATCATCTCCTCCAAGCTTTCAAGAAGGGGAGGAGAGTTGAACATTCCGCAGAGCTGCCTATCATTCAATTCGTCAATCGAGTTGTGTGATTTGGCCTGTCTCAACTTAGTCTAGAACTGGCAGGGTGGTATCGATGGGAATTTGCAGGGATACGTGAGGTAGAGCTGACGTTGGATCATAGAAGTTGCCTCCTTTACAAATTTCTTCCTGGGCCTGCTGGAGACAATCTTTTGGTGTCAGAATGCTTTGTCTTCTATCCACGAGTGATAATTAGTCGACAAGACAAGGGACCTCCTCTTTTAGTGTACTCTAGTACGAATAATGCAACATTATAAACAAAGAACTCAATGTTGCCCTTAAAGAAATGATTGACACATGAGCAAACGGCCACAAGCTGTGTAATAGAATATCTCTCGAGCCAATAACGGATGTGCCTATTTTCCTTTGAACTCGAATTTAGATAAGCATAGACACGTTAAGATTTTAGTACTGTAGTCTCAATTAGTTTCGCTCTTCGTACAGGTAAAATTTAAGTTTACAAAACTCTTGGTAATAGCTGAAGCGGAATTAGTCGGCTTGCCCTTTTGTGGGCGGGGCAACTGAGTGCAGCTGTTCTCGTCCAAAAGCGAGCCACCCTCGCCGGTGCTTTTTCCGCGCCAACTGTCTTTCCTCTCTTAACAAACGTCCTCCCTCTTCTCAAACTCCTCTACAGAGCACCACAACCACACACCGAACATGGAGTTCGCGCTCTTCCCGAAACTTGCATCTGAACTTCGAGACATGATCTGGGGTTTCGCTCTTCCTGGTAAGTGCGTGCCGATTGATGCCAGCCTATTTAACGTCGCCTCATTTCACTTCGAATGTGAACACCTAGCATCCCTATGCTACAACTATCAATCAATTGCTAATCCAACGCTCCCTAGGTCCCCGGACGATCACGATCGAAGTTAGCAACACAGGCGATAGCGATATCACCGACCATATATTGGAAAAAGATTACAAGTTCAAAGCGGATAGCAGTCCGATAGCCTCAGCACTACTACACACTTGCGCTCGCTCCAGGTTGATTGCTCTTCATGAGTACGAGCTTAGTTTTGAACTTCAACTTAGAGTGCCAATCTATTTCAGTTCGAAGATAGACACTCTACGCTTCGTGTGTTGTGGTCCGGCAAACAAGTTCTTAAAGGGCAAGGAGACTTTCCCATGGGCAGATATGACGTGCAGAAAAAGAATTCAACTACTCGAAGTTTTGTGCTGGAAATGGCCTGGCGGAGGTTTCTGGCTCTTGAATACGTTATGCCAGCTGGACTACTTGAGGACACTCATAATCTAGCTGCACAGATTCTGGTGGGAAGACAGCGATTTATCTCCTTTGGAGGCCGAAGCAAAGTCGAAGACAAGAATTCTAGAGAGGTGGATGCATGTTCGAAGCCGATACAGAAATGGTGAAAGACATTGCAACTTCAACCCTCCCAGCATTATATTCACCAATGACGATGGTATGGGCAAGGCAGAAGCATGATTCGGGTACAATTCGCGGCGTGCTCTCTGAATAAAATTGGGAGGCAGTGCTAAATGGGGTGTGAGAAAAGAAAATGATGACGAAGAACCGTCTCTCTATTGCTGGAATCGAAGATCTGCTGCCTTGTACTGTACCTTGATACAACTGCCTTCAAAGGCATTGCAAGACCAGCAATACATTTTGCTTCTGCTGTTGGGCAAAAGCTTGCTATTTCAGGTGTCAGAGGAATAAATTTAGATTGCGTCTCGCTAGTATCCCCAGTGCCCGTTGTATTCGATCTCGCCTTGGTGAAGTACTTGCTAACTGCTCACCTGCTCTCCTCATCTTTGGATATCCTCGATTGCGACAAGCGAACTTGCCACAAACTCTCCCAGAAGTATCCACTTTCTTTTACCATCAAAACCCTGCGTTTCTGCAAGTTTTCCCTTGTAAGTGAGTCCCCGATCGTTTCGTGAAGTTTGTGGATAGCACGAGAATTACCACAGCTCCGAAGCTTTGCACTGACGTTTTTCTTCTAGACCCGACATCGAGATATTTGGGGAATCTTTCATTATGACCACCAGCCCTCTAGTAGCCATCTCCACTCTCGAGAACATGGAGTCCGATACATCTCAGCGCTTCACCCTCTTCTCGAAGCTGGCGCCTGAGCTCAGGGACATGATTTGGGGATTTGCGCTCCCTGGCCCTCGAATAGTTGCAGTCCACCTTGCCCCACGAAGTCGCATCAGCTCTCAAAATACCATCCGATGCAAAGCCGATGTCAATCCGATTTCCACAGAGCTCCTACACACTTGCTCTCGTTCCCGCCAAATTGCCCTCGCCCGATACGAGCCTGCTTTCAAAGGCCCGATGAGGCACCCTATCTACTGCGATTGGGAGCGTGATACTCTTTACATCAATGGACGAGTTTCTTTAATAGCTTTCACCAGTGTACTGAACCAGTACCCTACCATCTCCGCCCACACGAGAGCCATTGAAGCATCCAAGATCCAGCACATAGCCGTTGGCCCCGTAACCATGCAAAATTTCTCGCTAGAGGGGGTGGTCAAACGCCTGAGTGCGTTTACAAAGCTATCTACCATAACGTGGGCATGGCTTGCACGCAGAGTTATCTCTTCTCCCCTGAGCGTTCAAATTGTCGCTGAGATGCAGATCAGAAAGCGCGTCAAAGCCGTATGGAAGGAGAAATTGCAAGTCGCGGACGAAGCTGCCCTACCAAAGATGGAGTTCATCACCGAAGAAGAAATGAATACAAGAATTGATGGTTAAATGGTATGTCCAACGCATCTGACCTTTTAGGATTTTCGCAGCTGACAGAGGCAATTGAAGCAGCGCGCTGGTTGGGGCTCAAAATTGACGGATGGGCAATACTATGAACAGCTGCATGGATTGTGGAACAACAGAGCCTTAGATCACAACTGATAATATGCATGAGGATTCGAGATGAGAGCACCTCGGAGCCCTGTAGACGAAAAAGCGTTTCTTCCCAGATTTACAGCAATCACAATGGATTGCCTGCGAGAAAGAATTTTTGATCCATCTGTGCGGGGAAAGTGACCTTTTGATTTCTCTTTGCATAAATCGAATTCCATGACAGCGTCCTCTATTTGAGCTTCCTGGTGCTCAGTCAGTATCAACACACCTTGGGATTATCATTGAACTCGAAGCCTTTTATTTCTTACAACCTAGAATATGAAGCGTAAGTTAGTGTTTAGTTATCGGACCTGCTTTGAACATTATTGACACGGTACTTACCAGAACACAGAAAGAAGGCTCGAGCTAAGGGAGGTAAAACGTAGCGACGTTACATACATGAAGGTAGCTTATGATTTGAGTAGGGACAACACAAAATTTACGAAAGGAAGATTCGTTGGATTTATATATATACAAAAATTACAAGCCAACCGTCTCCCTCTCTTAATTTCGTCCCCTAATTACTAACCACAACTCCGCCGCCCATATCCAGTTACCTCATCTTGAATTCACACCAACAACAATGCACCAACCAACGCAACCACTGCCGCTCCGAAACTCCACTCCCTAGTCACTCCCCCACTCGCTTGACCAGTCGGATACGGCGTCGCAGTAGGAGCTTTAATGCCTCCACCAACACCAGTTCCCACCGCAGTCACAGTACCCTTAGCACCAAGTGCCAAACTCGAAGAATTACCAGCCGGGTACTGAATCCCTCCAGCGATCGAACTAGGAACAGGAGTAGAAGCAACAGGCTGAACGTACATGGTGCTTAGAAGCGTCTTGACTCCGGGGGTTGTGAGTTGCAGAATCACAGTGTTGCCAGGAGGCGTGTAGGCTACTGTGCCAGTTGTCAACGCCGCCGGAGGAGATTTAGCCGCGGTGTTGCCAAGAGCGAACGTGATTGTGGTGGTGGCTGTGATTGTTGTTGGACCGGTGGGGCAGATTGAGGTGTAGGTTGTTACTACTACTGTGGTGTAATAACTCTTCACAGGATTTGCGGGTGGCGTTGCTGCAGCGGTCTCTGCCTCTTCAACGGGACAAACCGTCGTGTACAGTGAAATTGTCTCAGTGGTCAGAGAGCCGATGCGTGCGGGACAATCTGTTACTGTTGCTGCACAAGAAGTGATTGTGTAGATCGATGTTTTGTAGACGGTTGATGTTATGTAGACTGGTGATGAGGTTGGGGTGGGGAGGGAAGATGAAGAAGGTGATTGGGTGATGAATGGTGGAAGCGAGGATGTTGATGGTAACATAAAGTACGGATAGCTGCTTGAGGCGGTCAGAGATCCTGAGGTTGTGGTGGTTGCTGGTACACTTGATGGTGGGTCATCAGTGGTCGAGGAACTGGATACGCTTGAAGATACTAAAGAGCTTGACGAAGAGGATGAGGATGCTGGGTCTGCAGTGGGCGTGGAGTATACGCTGCTGGAGGTCGATGAGCTAGCTGGATCGTCGATAGACGAAGAGGACGATCCATAGCTATAGACCGAAGAGCTTGATGCAGAATCAGTACTGGAGGAGGATGAGTAGCTATACGTCGATGAAGCTGCAGCTGGATCAACAGATGAAGACGATCCATAGCTGGAAGTTGAAGAGCTTGCAGGGTCATAGGTGCTCGAAGACGACGCAGCACTATAAACCGACGAGGAGGCAGCAGCAGATGAGGAAGGAGCCACACTGCTACTGCTGCTGCTAACACCAGAAACTGGAAGGGAGTAAACAGAAAGTCTCAGCGGGCCACCACAGCTTTCGGACTCATCATCAGCGCAAGACATCCAGCAGTCAGCATCGGGAGCGATGACTACTGGGCCGTTGAAGGAATTGCCGCAGTAACCTTGAATTGGATGTCAGCTTTCGGGCTTACTCGAGACAATATTTCTCAAGAGAAAAAAAGCGGAAGGATGCCGAAGAACATACATTCATCACCATACTCAGTACCAAAATAGGTATAGCCCGCACAATCCACCTTGCAAGACTCAAGCGTCATCCCCGGATAAGTGGTGTGGGAATCATATAGAATACGAACGTAGGTCAATTCCTCTACACATCCGTAGTAAGTATATGGCGCAAGCGGAGATGCAGTCGATGAAGGAGCTGCTGAGCTGGTAGATGAAGTTACTGCAGAAGAAACAGATGATGATGGTGATGCAGAATAAACGCTTGAGGAAGCAGCCGCAGATGATGACGACGCGGAGTACACGCTGGATGAAGCAGCTGCTGAAGAAGAAGTATAAACGCTTGAGGAGGCAGCCGCGGATGATGACGAGACGGAGTAAATGCTCGAGGAAGCAGCTGCTGACGAGACAGATGTAGAGGATGCTGCGAGATATGTCGACGATGTACTTGGAACTGAAGTCGAGGATGAAGATGAAGAGACAGCAGGTAGCTGATACACCTTCACAGAATTGATACCCCAGTACCTAACCGGTATCAGTCCAGCTCAAGTCACTCATTATGGGTTGGGTAGAACATACACGCCTTCAAAATCATTGTACTGTTGCAAATTATCCGGAAAACTCGCAACATACTCCCTACAAGTAGCAGCAAGAGAGTTACATCCATCAGCTGCCCAATTAGCCTCGACTAACGTCGTACAAAAATCAAGATCAAAAACAATCGAGTCTTGCGAGAATGAATTATCAATATCACACGATCCTTGGAAATTCGCAACGGGTTCTCCCCAGAGTGCGGGTTCGGGCGTTCCGGCTAGGATGTCAGAAGGAGTTGTGCCGGAATCAAAGAACCAGACGCGGATATAATCGGAAGTCCATTCGGTGGCGAAGACACCGCCGCCGTTGTTGTTGAAATTTTCACCAAAGGAATTAGGGTCCGAGTCGTAGAGGACGCTGCAACCGGTGGAGGCAGAGCAGTCGGTAGATTGACTGGTGCCGATTTGGCCGTCTCCGGCGACAGAGCAGGTGGGTTGGCTGGGAAGTTAGCTGACTTGAAATTCGGAAAATACAGGAAATACAAACCTGAATAGGGTCACCTCGTCATAGGCTGCGTTGTTGACTCCGGTGATGATATCGATTTCACCTAACTTTATAAGCAAGATCCTAGCTGTGGAATAGAAGAGGGACATACCATTCGCGAGGGTCGTTCCGGCAAGATAATCTGTTCTTCGTCAACCTTGTCCTCTTCATATCCTAACTTCGACTCACGTTTGGCAGCAACACCACAAACTCCACCAGGCATATTATTCAGGTCTGTAATTACCAAGCCATGCGTCCATGAATCCTTTGACACAAGCTTAACTGATTCTCTCCCAACTCCATTCGGGTTCAGCACAGTAGTTGAATCGGGCATGATATACGCTGTTCCAGAACCATCCACTGAGATCAATCCATCATCAAGTGCAGTGCTGTAATCGACATAACTATCCACTCTCGTCAGCAGACGCCCTCACAGCTCGAGGCGGAAAGACATACTTGACAAAATCACCATTTGGATCTCCCTATAATCTTCATCAGCTACCATCTACCACCCTTCACTTGTTTCAGAACTCACTGTAATGAAGTTGAAATTATCAAAGAAAGTAATCCCGCTGTACGTAGCTTGCAGCTCGTACTGCTCAATCGTAAGCGCAACCACACCCTTCGACAACCCCAAAAAAGAGAGGACGGCCAATCTGACCACAGGCGCCGATCTCAGAAAGAGTGATGAGACCATTTTGGCAAACGAACGAACGATATGAACGAGTGTGTAAAAGAATTAAGATCCCGCACCAAACATACTTGATTGCATCACAAAAAAAGATAGGAAAGGAGAGGGGAAGGAGATGCCTATATCGTCCATCCTAAATAGTGATGTCTTACGTGCAATGCAGGTACCCTCGGTACCGTCCCAAAGAAAGAAAAAGCGGGACTTTTAGATCTAAATCGGGTTTGATTCTTCAGCTCAGCGGCAGAGTTGTGTGGACCCACCGTGCGGGTTGCAGGGGTTTTTTCAATTTGCAACTAACCCAGCGAGTAGACTTCTCGTCAGGCATTAATTTCTTCTTCTAATAACACTGCGACAAGACGCGCTGCGTTCTATCGCCGTGTTTTAACTGCATCTTTATTATATCCCAACTGTTTTGTAACTGTATGGGGAGTATATACAAACTATTTCTAAAGTGTTCCCAATGCGGGGGGCTCTCACCGCTTTCTAACCCCCGGACTAACCCTAACCTTACCCCTAACTACTTGACCTTCTGGCCGTCTCTTAAACGTATCTAAAGTGTTATAGAACTAGTTCTGTCTTAGGACGGTAAACAAAAATGCTAAGTCAAAAATCAGGCAGAACTAATCCGCGCACAGGCCAGTTTCACCCCCTACAATTAACCCAGTGGGTCCCCACAACTCGCCCGCTGAGCTGCCTACGGGTCGGGTTTTCAATAAATCTAAGTCAAAACCCCCCTTTCGGAATCTGAATAATTAGCCAAACTCTCTCACCACTCACAACACCTATCTATACGCACGGCTTCTGAAAAGAAGAGGAGAGCTTTGGATAGCTAGAGTGGTGGATCAGAGAACACAGGAGGCCAGAAGTTCCTCCCGGCAATTTGAACTGCGCGAGCAGTAACGGGGCAAGATGGCATCTGGAGCGAACGCTCACTCCTAGCTTTCGATGTTCTCGTGCAGGGAAGGTTGAGGGATGACTAAGGCTGTTCTAGACCTGAGTTTTATCTGAATTTGCTAGGGCCTCGGCTCAGAAAAGCGGGCGACTTGCAAAACAGGACCAGATTAAAATTCCCCAAAAAAGGAATTCCAAGGGTTCAAACATGTGGCTGCGTGAGGAGAGTTCTGATTGGGAGATTCCCCAATCCACAGTTGATTTCGGAACAAGTTTTCCTATTCGGGAACGGGATATTGTTTTTTTTGCGCGCGGAAAGGAGAAATAGCTCCAATGTTTTTAACACCGCCTTTTCTGCAACGATCAAAATCGTTCTGCCCCATACAAAATCGTCCCTGCGAGTGAAGGCGGTGAAATAAACATTACAGCCTGTACCTGTGTAAATGAGATTAAGGAGAAGCGGCATTACCTCAGTCTTTGTCCGGAGGGAGTTGCTTTTGGGTGCTTTGGAGACTTTTGAGGGTCGTGGTGTGAATTCTGACGCGTCAACCAAAATCGTCACCTTTTTCTTCAACGGAACGGACCAGAGAAGCGAATCATGACTCATGAGAGACCGAGAAGTGAACAAAGCTCGAGTTCATGGATGCATACTACTATCGAATTCGATATTGACGCGGAAGGGTCTCGGTTCTGCTGAAGATGGACAAATCAGGGTGACGCGCCAGCGTGGTGGAAATTAGGGGGCGGCAGGGTTGATCACCAACCACTCGCTTCCTTGCTGGTGTTGCACAATGTCGGGTTGTTTTTCGAGAGCCGCTGTCAAAATTAACCCACCAAAACGTGTTTTGGGTGCTTACCTAAGCCTGTTTCAGCATAACTGTTGATAAGGATCACTGAAACCTATCAATTCATCGATTAATTCGTCCAATCAGCTTCCATTTTCATCGTAATCTTGACAGCCGCAAAGCTTGGCGGTGAGTTCATATATGCTTTTCTTCTTAAGCTTGAGCTCTGCGCAGGCTCTGGATCTCTGATCAACTATGCTTACCGTCCGCCAAGGCAAAAGCGGTAGCTGCTCACGTCCGGGAACCTGAGCGGAACCTGCGAGGATAAAATTAAAGTTAGAGTTTACTTTTGGGTGCAAGTATTGAGGTAATTTTCGAGATTTACCAGGCATTAGTTACTCGCAAATAAGGTCGCCTTTTCCTTGTTAATAGGATGCATTCTAGAATATTTTATATTTCGTTGGGTAGGATCGCGATATTTTCGCTTAGGAGTAGTTCGCCTTTGGACCCCATTTTAGAACGAGTGCTTTGTTTCAGCTCCTTCATCCAGTTCCTATCTTGCTTGATTCGACAACCTCCCTCTAAATTAGTGACTATAGCGTGAAGTTATAGTTGGAGCAGCAAGGCTATATAAAGCAATGCAGAGAAGTGAGGCACTTGAAGAATTCGGCCTCGACCCGTCATTCAACGAAAATCTGAGGGATTTTATCAACATCTCGTTCCAAGCGGGAGCAGGCCGTGGAGATAGCCTGCTTGATGTTTGTTCGTTAGCACATTTCCCAAGATGTCCTCCAGTACCATCATACTCAGAACAATTCCTTCCAACCAGGCTCATTGATCTCGAAAATCCAGAATGTCCTCGGCTGGTTCTCGCTGCCGAGATCCGAGAGCTGATGAGAATATCATCAGTCTGGACGGACCATCGATATGCATGCTTGAGTCACCAGTGGGGCCGCGCTTCCATGCCAACGATAGCGACGCTCACTAGTAACATCAATTCCAGACTCGTCGGGTTTAAGCTCGACGAATTGCCACAGAGATACCGGGAGGCGATGGCCTTATGCTTTGTTCTAAAAATAAGGTATATGTGGATTGACTTTGTATGCATTGTACAAGTAAGCCAGAAAATATTGTAATACATCTAATCTCATCCATGGTATCTGATATTTCATAGGACTCTATAAGAGATTGGAAGTCAGAGTCATCTATGATGGGACAAGTATACGAACAAGGAATCCTTACCATTTGTATCGACAAATCCATCGACGACCAACAATGGAGACCTCCTGCTCCATCAGAGTGGATACTCAAACCTGGGGAGACCGATAGAGATGACTCTTGGCTCTCGGAAATGCTTTGTAATGGGCCGTTAGCTCACAGAGCGTGGTGCCTCCAAGAACGTTACCTCTCTCCTCGAATCATTCATATGCTTGAAAATTGCTGGATATGGGAATGCAATTCTGTTCTTAGGACCAGCGCTCTCAGGTCGGAAATTATCCCAATTGGCAAATCATGGCGAAAGCTATCACCAAACCAAGGTTCTCCTGCGTTTCGCCGAAAAAGCGCCTTATTCTCTTGGGAAGATATAATCATTGACTACAGTAAACGGCAACTGACGTATGATTCTGATAAATTGCCGGCTATATCTGGAATAGCAGACAAATTACAACGTGATATTGGCGGCAGATATCTTGCTGGAATCTGGGAGACAGATCTCTGTGGCCTTTTGTGGTACTGCGGGAATAAACCGATCCGTTGCAAGCTCGATTCTATTCCACCGCCGAAATCTCAGATTCCTGTTAGGTCGCCAAAAACTTACAGAGCTCCGACTTGGAGTTGGGCCTCTCTAGATGAACCTGTTAAATTCCTCCCGTTAATATCTGGATTTGAACGAAGCGATGCCATTTGGGTGGAGCTGAGAAGTGTTAACATTGTATCTGATGGGAATTTCTCCGAGTTACTAGGTCAGTTACAAGCAGGCTCACGAATAACCCTTGCTGGTTATTGGTGGCCTGAGCCAACGCAAGATATTGATCTTTTCTTTGACGTGCGGTCGGAGGTAGACTATCCTCATAACGTGTCATTATTTGTTATCGGGGCTCTATCAAGGAGATTTTCAAAGAAACGGGGCATTTTCGGATTGATTTTAACCCGAACGAGTCAGGTTGCTTTTACAAGGATCGGAGTTTTTAAAGTTCTATTGGATGACAATCTATCAAACAATTGGGTATCTCGCGGAGCTCAAAGTCCTTCCCAAGATCTGCTGAGTATTATAGGAGGAAAAGTTGAAGTTGTTATTGAATAGCTTTTCTATTATAGGGCAGCGGGCAATCGATTCTATCCAACTGAGAACCTAATCTAAGATCTGAAGCGTTCCTAGACATTATGTTAGCGCGTGATTTCGTGCAGCAAAGAACTCTACTGCCCAGATTGTGCAGGTAGTAAAAATAGACTTCGATTCTCGTTTCCAGCTTTACTTAGACTAGGGGATCGGGTCCGGATGACGGAGGTTAAACAGGTACTCCTAGAAGGTCACGACAACGAATGGCTCTTGGCCGCACTTAATGATTCCTGGATACATAATCTAATCAGCGTCCAATATATGATTTCGATACAAATATAGAATATGAAGCGTAACGAGTCTTCTCAAGTCTCCGAATGCTTGCATACGGGTAAATCCGTTCCTGCGCCCATGAGAGTAAAGTTGACCCGATCTTACTATACCCCGCTGATCTACAGTTACACAACATAGATCGAGAACCTAATCTTGCGTACCTGTCAGCCACCGTGCAACTTTTCTCCGGTTCCTGTAGCTTCCTGTTCAGGCACATAGTAGAATACGAAGTGACTATTTATAGTCCATCTTCATATTTAAGTAGCAGCGATTACCTCGTTGAGCTGAAAACAATCCAATCTAGGTGCACTTTAACAAACTCTAACCTGTATAGAGTTCAATTCATAATCGCCGTGCTCACTTTTCACTCTCATCAAAAAACTATGAAGTTCTCTATTCTCGTCGTTCCTGTTCTCGCGGGTTTTGCAGCAGCCGCAATTGGGGATCTCTGTTCATCAGGTGGCGTACGTCAAAACACTCCCTCTATCCACATTACCCACCTCGATTTCTAATCCCAATCTTCTCATTGAATACCCTTCTGCTTTTCTCGTGGAAAAAGAAGTTTGTATAATGACAATTGTGACTTCACACAGGCAACCGGCACCTGCGAGCAGAACTCTTGGTGCGACAAGCGCCAGGGTCGACACAATATCAAGAATCTCTGTCCATATGATCCCGACGACGTGATGTGCTGTTTTGCCCCGCTGTGTGATAACAACATTGGATCTTGTGATATCACTACTGATAGTGTTTGCCATCATACCGGTGGGCATTATGTCGCGTAAGTATTCAAACTTTCCCCTACTCAGGCGAGATTAAATAGGATACGGAGAGAACCAGTTGCTGATGTTGATTAAATTTACAGCGGATTCTGCCCGGGACCAGCTGATTATCAATGTTGTATCTATCCTTCAGACTGAAGAATGAATTTCGGGTTGACGCTTGGGATAATGGTGCTGAGATGTATGAAAAGTTCTATGAGTTCAGTTGCATTCTATTGAAAAATATATTTTGCGTCTTTACGATATATGATTATACTTCTCAATGACACAAATCATTACTGAAAACCTTCGCGCTAAATTGAGCATCAAAAGAGGCAGGCGAAAAGGAGAAATGCAAAATCTAGAATCAAGGATTAGATGAATATGTTCTTTGATCGCACTAGGGGGCTCTCGTTCATATATATAGGCATCAGGAGTAAGTAGAACTTTCAAACACAAATGTTCGACAGAAATCCTGACAGGATACTAGGCGAGAGTATGTAATACAAACATATGCAAAGAGTGTGAGCCAAGGGTTCTCAACCCCTGAACAGAAATGGTCCTTTACTGACTTATCTTGGGACGAAAAGGCACACTCTGGGCTCAACACTCTCTGGTAGTGCTTTGGGTAGTAATATACGTACTTCAGGTGAAACTATCCAAATAAATGGGACGCATTATATGCATCATGCTTTTGGTAAGCATTTGAGATGTCCAGGGACGTTTGGATACTGTAACTGAAGCGAGGGAAAGGGTAGTTGTAAGAGCTCGCGGCATTACTCGACGTACACCATTGTACTTCCATCCCCAGGACATTCTGATCTCATTCCTTCTATTGTCCCCGAAGATTTCGGACATTTAGAGCTCTTGAACGAGGCATTCAGATTGATTGTTCTGGAAGCCCTGGAACATCCATAAAAAGCTAGAAAGGACAAGATGTTAAGGGGGGTGCACGGCTAGTAATGCCGCGTGCTCTTACAGTACGCGTGACCATCGTCATCCTCTAACTTCAGAACTTTAGATCGCGATAGATTTCTAGATTTCCAAATTTCTATGAAGTACAATCTGGATCATATCTTGAGCGAAGTTTCTGGCAGCTTCCTCATTCCCTACCACCAAACAGTCCTCGCAAGCAACTAGCGCCCACCAACAAGTAAGTTCCTCTTCAGCCCTAGCCCAGATTCCCAGTCGCCTCAAATCTTGCTATCTATGAAGGAATATAGCTCGTAATACTTATTTTTGTCTAGGCAAAAGCCGTTCGACCACCTTCTCGAGCCCAATTGTCTTGATACACAAGGCAGCAGGTCGTAATTTCGACGGCGCGCCCATCAACCCAGTGTTCCGAATCCAACAGAATCCACCCTCCCCAGCCAGTAACAAAGCCCCCTCCCCCAAAAGTCTTCTACCAGCATACCTTCACATCATTTGATCAGTTGAAGCAAGATGGCCTCTGCAAAATCTCAAGTCGCAACATCGTCCATCGTTATCTCCGACTTTATACTATTCCCAAAGCTACCGAAGGAACTTCGCGATCATATTTGGGACTCAGCACTTCCAGCTCCCAGAGTTCTCAAAGTCTGGAGGGAGTGTTCGCTTCTAGTAAACGAGGCCCGACAATGGGCAAGATCTCCGTGCGACATCGATACCTCTCCCATTGCCACGCCGCTTCTTCATGTCAGTCGAGAGGCCCGAGCAGCAGCGTTGTGTCGATATGAGCCATCATTCAAAGATCTTCTCTTCAGAGGTTCTATCTACTTTGACTACGAGCGGGACTCCCTTTTGTTCGCAACGTATTCCTCCCTTAAGTGGTTCTACGGAGACTCCAACCTCATTCGGACTCCTCCTCCAGCGGCCATTCATGAGTGGCAGGCCAGAATCCGTAGCGTTGATGTGGCAGGCGGAGAATTTGAGTCTGAAGCTCAGACCTTTATCCTTCAATGCCCGTTGCTGAAGAAGTTGGTTATTGAAGTCCCGAGACTCAACGAGGGTTGTTGGAATCACGGAATTGCTGGCGAAATTAGCTGCATCATAAAACTGCTTGTCAAGGCTTGAAAGGAGCCAGTGCAGACAGCGATGATGAGATGTTGCCAGTATTACAATTCCCCCTAAATGCTTCAGTGGAGCATTATCATAGAGGTAAGCAATAAGAAACTGTGGGGTATAGATAACTTTTCCACTAAAACTGTGTAGAATTCATAGATCTAGGAAGATAGGACGTGTGAGATTGATGACCCTTCAAGGGTTCTGCTGCCCAATGGCGGTGAACTCGTGGGGAGAGCCTCGAGAACTAGGAATCGAGAACGAAAAGGGAAGAAGATCATTATGAAATATTGCATTTGGACTACCTTGTACCTATCTACTTTCTCTCTCCCTCTGTAACAGAGCCTAGTGCTAGAGGCAATAAATCGATCGGCTTCTTTCGTCAATCAATAACTAGCCCACGTTGTTCTGTAAGTTGGGAGCTCGGGCTGCCACCCCACAATCCATGCGACACCAAGGATAGCTAGCCACATCCCTATCGACGTCAACTCCAGGCCCCAGCCGCTCAAGCCAAAAAAGAAGGCTACAATAAGGCCTGCGTGAATAAGTACGCAGCTACCGAGGAAAGCATCGAGATACCAGCGTTTCTAGCAGAGATAATGGTCAGCATGGTATGAGGCTAAAGGATAATGCACTGCGGAAGCATCTATTACTGTGGTCGCCATAGACGAAGAAATGGATCTACCTACCACGACGACTCCCTTAATCTGCCTATCTCCCTTTGCGTCACCAATGATCGCTAAGCAAGTTGCGGTGAACCAAAAGGTTAGAACAGCCAGTAGACTGTAAATCACAATTCCACCAATGTTCCCCTTTATTACCACGGCGAAAATACTGAGCCCAGACATTGCGGTGCGAAGTACGAGGATGGTGACCATTGCTATGTGCCGCACACGCGCTGCCCCATCAGGGGTATGAATGATACTGTAAGATGAGAGAGAGAAGGTCCAGAAGCGGCGCATACGCTGTCTGAATGATGCCGCTTCTGTTGTTGTTGTTTCTGCTGCTGCTGCTCGTGGTGGCGGAGCTGTACGCATGGGAAGGTCTTCTGGGAAATAACTTGAGTGCCCAGGACGCAACTCTTCGATGGAGCGGGTTTGATCCATGCTGTCCGTTTGGTGCACGAGGACGACTTTTGGGAGGTGACCTGAGTATCTAGTGGTCGGCTCTTCCGTGGTCAGGTTGTTGTGTATCCTGTCCATTCCTTGGAATGTGCACTTCGCCAGTGCGCGTCTAGAGACCGAATGCGATGCCTCGAAATAATAGTGATCAAAGGCGAGGGTCGCGTCCTAGGTTAAGAATATTATTTCCACGTTTTTTATGTTGATAAGGAAGGAGAAATGAGTGAGTGCGAACGTGGATGGAAAAAGGATCGATCGCAGGCAGGAGATAATAATCACGGCTGAGAGCAAGCGTCAAAGTTAGCGTCTTGCAGGACAGTTATGTCAGTAAATCATAGCAAGGATCCTAGCTTACTGTGTGATCGTCTTTAACTATGAAAAGAATTATCAGCTTACTTGATGTGCTGTTCTTCTTCTCAAAAAAGGCTTAGAGGCCGCAACGTAGCGCAGGAGTTGAGACACCTCCGCACGAGACATTCCGATCCTCTTAAACTAGAATTGCGGTGAAAATACCACCCGCACCGCTCAAGAAATCTCGCATGACAGAAGATCAGGGTCAAAGCAGGCTAACGTAGCCTTAGAGCACACACATCGACTACGAGTGGAACAGAGTTTTGTTTACCGCTGAGACGTGGGCCAATCCGGGGGAGCAAGACGAACTTTGGTAGGGGAGCATCTCTAGGACGGGAGGTATAGACGAATGAAAGGATCAATCTATGAGAAAGAATAAGAGACGATCTATGCAGGGAGCTATTCAGGAATCGCTATCCCTATTGTGGATAGACTCATAAGGGAGGGCTAGGAACTAGAGTTTTAACGGCAATCCCAAGGCTCCTTCGGGGCGGTTTAACTTTAACGTCCTCAAGGCAGGTGGAGTGGACCCACGTATTCAGTGATATTTCTCCGCAGCGATAATTCAGTAAGAACCAGACCGAAAACAAGTATAGACTCGTTCCGTTTTGGAACCCGGTCTTCCATGCGGAATACTTGTGGTTGAATTGAACGAGGATCTCTGATCTCCCATTGGATAGCGGTAAGTGAACACGACAGAACTCTCCCCATTGGATGAAGAGAAAGCCTTCCAGAATTGGTCCCACAACTTTAAACAGACGCGCAGAGATTGATAAGCGGTGCCTGGATTTGGTACACGATAAAGGTGCCCAGATGTAATCCTTCGGATTTCTGGGCTGACTGCGCCTCCACACAGGGTACGGGGTCTGTTTTGTCATTCGTTGGGGCTACATGACCCCTAATTGCACCGGCCAATCGTACGAGGGAGATCGCCGCCACGCAGGGAAAAAACCGGGAAAGGGTTCCCAGGTGACGCTGCGCTGGTAATATTTCAGAGATAGGAATTAAATACCTATGCGGCATAATAGAACGTTTTGCCTAACCTTGTGTAGAATCCATGGGTTGAGAAATTAGGACGTGTGAAATTTATGGCCTTTCAAAGGACTAATAAAAACGACCGGAAAGCTTTTGATTGTATTACACTCACCAGACATAGGACGTTGCCTGGTTGAAGCATAGTATTAATCCGCCGCTTTATTTGGTATTGCGTATTTGAAGATGTGAGGGACGTGGGAGAAATAGTGCATTTTCTTTTGGCCACGAGTATCTTCTGAGCAAAAAGGGAAGGTCCAACCGCTGAAGCATAGGATGGCTCTTTAGTGTCACCATTCGATTCGATGTGTGTTGTACTCTGTATTCTACACGAGGAATTGAGGAGCCAGCGCCACTATTTGCACGGTTATGTGACCAATCTCTTTCTGCCAATATGTTCTCCCCAAATGCTTCGATGTAGAACACTAACGCGCACAATGCATTGTGACGAAAAGGCGGCATCACATCTGGAACATTACTTCTGGAACTGAGTAGTTGCGTCCAATGTTGGAGGCCCGGGCTATAACATTTATTCATCCTGGGCATCAACAAATCACCAAGCTCTGCTCAACTATCTCTTTTCGCTCAACCATTCCTTTCACCTGACCCTCCATAACACCATGAATATATGATTCGCCAAGTAATTTGAATGGTCCTCCGCCACCATACTGTCTTAGCATGAAGGGGACGTCAACTCCAATAATTACACAAGCTACATCCCCTGGCCTCGTGATCAATGGCGCTAAGCCAAAGAATCCTCTTTCTGTAACCACAAAAGTTCGATTTATACAGACAGCTTTCACCTCGTTGAAGTATACTAAAGCATCATGTTCATCTTGCTCCGTGTAAGTGTTTTCAATCCTTCGACCGCCATTTTCCATCATCATTGCTAAGCAAGTTGCACGCCGCGCCAAGTCGTTTTCGAATATACTCACCCCTATACAAAGAGTAGCACAAA
This sequence comes from Stipitochalara longipes BDJ, assembly GCA_009732865.1. Lineage (NCBI taxonomy): Eukaryota > Fungi > Ascomycota > Leotiomycetes > Helotiales > Hamatocanthoscyphaceae > Stipitochalara > Stipitochalara longipes. Next base: position 2,744,818 of record ML769334.1, on the reverse strand, counting down.
ATGCAAGAATCCGATCTGAGTACATGCTGGGACTATCATCCACCTTTGATAGTTCTTCCAAGATAGTTTTCAATCTTATCCGTTCTGATTGTTGACCTGTGGATATCTTCTCGAAACTGATACCGAAAGCTTCGCGAATGTAGATGAGAGATGAGTGTCGAACTCTATCCAATACCATTCCTCGAAGGCTGAGGTTTTTCGCAGAGAAAAAGGGCGGTGGAGTGGCGATTAGACCAGCTGATGCATGAAATCGTGTATTTGGCACTCTAAAAATATCATTCATCACCAGGGAAACATCCCATCGTGTGACCCAAGACGGGAAGCTTTCTCGAATGGTAGACTGATTATGTTCGACAGTAGTGAGAACACGAAGTCCAGTATGCTGAATTAAAGCTTTCGAGAGTTCGAAATATACTTGGGCAGGAGTTTTCTGATAGTCGGGCCTCACAAGGTTTTTTCCAGTGAGTTGATACGCTAATGGATGTCCTAAGAAAGCGTAGACTTTATCTCTTGGATCGGAACATGACAAGAGAGCTGCGTGGCTTAATAAATCCACAAAAGTATACGCCGGGTTATGAGCATTGACTCCCCAATGTGCCCATTCGAGATGAATGAACAACGACGACAGTCCGAACCTGATAGCCCAGGTAGATGCGTTTAGCCAACGAAGAACCATTACCAGATCTCGATAGCCAAATTCGGCACGTCCGTAAAGAACAATTGGCTCTTTGGCAAGCGCGGCTTCTTGCACTACCCATGCCCGACTGAACCAAGAATTCGCCGTCAATGTTGCTAGGGCGAACCACCTTGAATCATTGATCAATGGGTGATTATTTTGGGCAAGAGGAAGAGCTTGTGCTCCGGAACTCAGAGCTTTCGCGTCGTTGACAACAGTCTGAACCTGAAAAGCATTCCCATCTAATGCATCTCCCATGCAAACATACACCCTGGATGCATTCGAGTACAATGACCCCATGAAGGTCACTTGGTTGCTGCGCTCCTGCAAATCCGACTGATTGATACAGATTGCATCCGCCCAAAGAATTCTGGGATGAGACGCAGAACGTATACGAACTAAGGCCCAGTACAAGTTGAAGGTGATCTCGAACGGCCGTCCATCGCATGCAATTGTCATCTTATGTGTGGGGTCTCCCCATACATAAGATATAGCATCATAGGCAGGTGCTGTAGCTCTTTCGACCACTTGAAGTCGGATGGAGACTGGGTGGGATACATGACTTGCTGGGTCGAGGATCAGCAAACGGAATGCATGCGATCCGGGCAGTGGACGGTAGAAATTCTGCTCCGGTTCGTACTGCATCAAATCTTCCATGACGAGAGACCAGCTCAATACAGATCGACTAGAGCGAAGTGATTATTCGCCAGACGATGCCAAATTGGAAGGATCGCAGAAAAGCTTGGCATTGTTCGCGGTTAGGGACAAATAATACTGGAGCACACCGTATTTAACATACCAACGAATGGTCACGTGTAGGCTTCAAGCGAATGAAAGGGGGAATTTTAGTACCTTGGAAGGTCACAAATCGTCTTGAGTAACCATTAAGGCGCAAGCTAGATATATATCCAAAAGCTCCCTATTCTAATAAGACTGCTTCTGTTTTCCAATAATCCATGCAGACTATAATACTAAGGTTCTTAGTAGTCAGGTTTATGATCACGTGATATGGATCAGGGAAAACGTTGATCCGCTGTTTTTCCGAACGGATTTAACTCCTCATCTGTAAGCATAAGAATTATTTCATGTCCGTTGGGACAGATTATATATAAGATTGAGATTCTCACAAGCTTTCTTCCTTTTCATCTCCTAAACTTCACTTTCTATCCTCTCTCGCAGAATAACATAACTCATTCAATCAACATTGAACCTCCGTCTAATCAGGCTTGGATCAATCATGCCTTCCTTATTCTCAGCCATCTTCCCACCTGCTCCATCTTTCACAGATAAAGATCTAACATCCCTCGCTGGTAAAGTATTTATCGTAAGTGGTGCAGCGTCTGGACTAGGTTACGAACTCGCGAAGATCCTCTATGTCGCAGGTGGAACCGTGTACATTGCTGCTCGCTCAGCATCACGATGCGAGGGTGCCATGGAGAAGATCAAGGCCGAAACAAGTGAACGAAAATCTGAAGGGAAATTAAAAATCATGGTTATCGATCTGGCAGATCTAGGGACAGTGAAGGGTGCAGTCGATGAATTTCTGCGACAAGAGACTCGGTTGGATGTCCTGGTTAACAATGCGGGTGTGATGCTTCCGCCTGCTGGAAGCAAAGGCAAACAGGTTCGTCGAACTCCGTGCTGTGGTAAAGATAGCTAACAAGAATGTGGTACAGGGACACGACCTCGAGATGGTCACTAATTGCCTGGCGCCATACCTCCTCACTACCCTCCTCGAGCCCATTCTCATCCGAACAGCTGCCTCAAGTCCTCCATTTAGTGTCAGAGTTGTTTTTGTTGTAGCGCTTATGCAGCTCGGTACGCCTGCTGGTGGAATGTCGTTCGATGGCCACGGGAATCCGAAGGCCTTGCCAAAAGCCAGGGACAATTACATGCAGAGCAAGGTTGGTGGGACGTGGTTGGCAGCTGAGTTTGCAAAGCATCTCAAGAGCAAAGATATCCTTAGTGTGGTGAGTCCAAGCGATGATTTTAAGCAATATTGAGCTGATCGAGTGCAGTCTGTGCATCCAGGATTGATGCGAACTGAACTGCAACGGAACATGGGTGTTGTTGGTCCAGTGGGGATGGTTTGTCTCAATATCCTCCAGGAAAAATTTGTTGCTGACGACGTGTGTAGAAATTACTCTTCAAGGCTCCCGTCTACGGTGCCTACTCCGAGCTTTATGCTGGATTCTCTCCACAGCTCAAGGCAGAAGATAATGGCGGATATGTGATGGCTTGGGGAAGAGTTGCAGGGCTACCGGAAGATATTACCACGGGGCTTAAGGGTAAGGCAGAGGGTGGAAGCGGTGCTGCGGAAATGTTCTTGGAGTATTGCGAGCGAGAGACGAAAAAGTTTCAGTAGTCGTGTTTTTTTGGAAGCCGTCTGATGATTTGCGTTCTTCTTCTCTATAATTTAGTTACCAGCTCAAATATTGTAATTGTAATCCTCCCCAAAATTGAAATCATAGAAAGAGAGATCCGGCCAAGGTTGGTCATTTGCTTGTGGTTGGCGAACATGGCTGTCGAAAATATCCTGTCAAATTATTAGCTTTATTGATCCTAGAGTCTTTGATCTGAAGTTTGCAAACCCAATCAAAACTCGTTGGCGTATCAATTATAGCTCCTAAAGAATCCATTGGCATAGAGATTGGATCAAGATCAAACTGCATAGCAAGACCTGACGACGGAGTCGTGTCATCCAAACTTTGGTACTGCCCTCCACCAAAAAGATCAAAAACACCAGTTGATAATGCCGCCGAGTGTATTTGTTCTGGAGCTTGTTTAGTGATTGTTTTTTGCATTTGGGTTCCCGGATCAGAACGCTAGTCACGCGAAGTAGCTTGGAAGTTTGGGAGCACACACCGTTCAATGAGAGCCTCGATATAGATTCCCTATCATTGTCTCCTGAAGCATCATTCGCCCCAGTGGAGACAAGTTGGGCTCCACTGTGGCGTTGGTAGATCGAATTGACTCGTTTCATCATATTGCCTAGCACATCACAGGCTTTCTTGATATCAACCGACATACTTGTCGTCTCTGTCCAGATTATATATGATCTTTCCAGAGCTCTTATCATCTCTGTCTGCTGGATGTTGGGCGTTTGCAGTACTCCCACCGTCGGAGCAATGCCCTCGCTCTCCTGGATGAGACTCAAATATACTATCATCCCGGCGAGTAGAAGGTCGTGCATTGCCAAAGACGAAACAAACCATAAGTCTTTGCACAAAGGGCCGCCAGGTTGAACAGCTTCGTGGACCTCGGCCTGAATGAAGAGTAGCTCCATTGAAGCGTCTATCCCTGCCTTTTTCGAATATGAAAACGCTACATTATCTCTCTCCTTCATGAGATACTTGCGGTGCAAGACGCATCGAGACTTGTGAAAGAGCACGGCCAGACTGAGTCGTTGTATAATAAGTTGAGGAGAGTCCGTGACCGAAAACTCCATTCGTGTGACACGAAGCAAAGGTGGCACGGCAGCAAAAGCTTGATGTAGTTCCTGATCTAGTGCCATTACTTCATCATAAGGAGGGAGAGTCAATAGATTTGCTTGTTCGACAACTTTACCAAATACCCGGGCTATTCGACCTTTGGCAAGTGTGTATGACATGCCCGTAATTTCGGTCTCCGGCCTGGAAGGTGGCATTTCAGTCGTATCTTCGTCAAAATCCTGGTCTTGGAGGTTCAGTGGAACTCGAGTATCACTTTTAATAGTTTGAACCATTGACGGTAAGCCAATATGAAAGCTGACCATCAAATCCATCTGTACCAAAAAATGCCATATCCGACGCCGAATCTCGCCTTGATAGGGTGTAATATTGCCCCCAACATTGTCCGAATCTCTATGGAGACCCATTCGCATTGCCAGGCGAACTGCAATACCAATTATTAGATAACAGTTCATTTGATCGTCTTTGCTGAGAACGAATTCACCCTCCATATAAATGAGGAAGGTCTCGAGAGTATAAGGTCCTGGCTGAGCGTAATTTGAGAGCACAAGGCATCGTGTACAACATATACGATAATTTCGTATCATCTCCATTGGAGTTCCACGAGCGTCTGCATTTTCTTCGCCGGCTCCTAGTGCGGCAAAGGTCGCTAGACACATTAAGGAGTATATCAACGCAAGCCAACTGATCGGGGAGCCATGGGGGTCAGCCCAAAACTTCTTGTACTGCAGATGGTATCAGTGTTGCAGTATTAGAAGAGGAAGGAGACCGCCATAAGCCTTTGTTGCTTACGTTTCTTTGAAATGTTGGTTTATGAATGATGTCTAAAAATTGTTAGGGACCGTTCACAGATAGTTCGAAACCACTCACGGAGAGCAGGGCTGTTAGAGTTAAAATATCGATAAATCAATCGATCTACTATGGGTCTCTCTGGTAACGCGGCTAGGAGGTCCTCCTTACTAGCAAGCGATTCAGAGTTGAAGACCACAGACAGATCAGGTCTCACACTCTCTTCATGTGGTGAACCTTCCCTCTCGACTTCATTGAAGTAACTTTTCACTTCTTCAATCTAACCAGTATCAGTTGAATGAGATCAGATGAGTAGAAGATGTAAATCTCACATCATCAAGCATTGCAGCCCAGTGGGTTGCCCCAACATAGGTGGTTTCATTCGCCCCCAGAACCACTTGACCAGAGGACTTCGAAACGCCGTCCTTGGCGTAGATAGGTGTTTCAAAAAAGGTTCTATGAATTTCAGTAGGGTTTTGCGGCCCATTTGGTGGCCGACTTGTCATGACCCCTTTGACGAGACTTTCGAGATGTTTCAGTCGATTCTGCATGCTTATTGCCGGTCTTTTGCGAGTAACTGGAGAGACAAATGTGCATGCAGAAGCCCGCCCTTTCTTGACACACTGTGAACATGGCTTTTCTCGATCGCATTTCAACTTCGCGTGGCGACAATGAGTGCAACTGAGCTGGATTCGAGTTCGCTTGGTTTGCGGCTGACTCGAGCTCTCTGGAGCGGCTGACCTCGTGCTCTCGACATTATTAAAAGTTATGACGGGAGCAGTTGCATGCACTTCAGCTACTGTTGAAGCCATGACTTCTAGTCGTTGATGAATATTGTGATTATTGATAAGTAGAGGCAGAATTTCGACGACGCCGAAGGCTTACGTGAAGCTGTGAACCCTCTTACCACGACAGCGGCGTATGAGCCGCCGCGTCATGCTTGTGCGCCTGAAGGCCGCACTAATGTTTGCGAGAGGTCTCCTTCAGTGGCGCCGTTAAGCGACGATTAATACGCTTTGTATGGTACCTTCGACCCGAATAAAGGTCAGCTGACAAAGAGCAGCGAGAGCGGATACATCCATCACCAGATCTTGATAGGTTTGAAGAGATAGGCATTTTCTAGACCAATAGGAATTACAAAGACTATATTAGATAATATACAAACTATAACCAATTTGCGACGGGGTTTAGAAGAGGATACCCCTAAGCATAATCCAGCTAACCTATCAGCGTACTTAGGGCTTATGGCTCGGCTCAGGGCAGCGCAGCGACTGCCATGTCTAGTGAGAGCATGGAAAATGCTCATGTCGATATTCTGGTGTAGGACTACCTGTTACAAGAACGCTGTAATCTTTTTGCCTTACCTGTTCCAACCAGTCTGCATATCGCTTGTTTGCGGCACAATCCAAGACTAAAGCCAAGTAACTACTGCCGCTGCTGGGTCGAAATCTAGAATACATACATTTAATTCGATTCACAGTCACGCATATTGCAATAATCTGCCGGAGTGGCGCTTGTATAAAATAGGCAGAGAATACCACCGATCCCATGAAAGAGAGATCGGATTCTAAGCTCGAATGTCAGCAAACATGGTCGCCGTGTCAGCTTTGAAGAAACAGAATATATTCGAAACAAGACCGTGCCCTCACGACAAAATGCAGCACATGTGTACCGGAAAAAAAGATACAGCCTTCTAAGCAATACCAGAGCATAGAACGTAGGCGATAACAGAATCAGAGAGCGTAGTAAAATATAAATGCATACTATATAGCATAATTTACAACATGATGTCCAGTGGTTCAGAGCGTTGATCCCATCAGACCCCTTACTCACTTCATGAAATATATTCGAGCGCCAATACTAGCTTGAAGCAGGTCGACGAGCCCTAACTGCTGGCTTCCTTCCTCGTTTTACTGAAGCGGTAAGTAAGAACCAGAGGCGTCCCGAAAGGCCCACAGCGATTTGTGGTCAAACGCCAAAGGCAACAATCAATATGTAATGCCTGATAGCTCTTCAAAAGTCAATTGCAGGAAACAGAAGCATCGACTGACTGTGTAAAGAAGTTTCTAAGCCTTCAAAGTGTAAGAACCCAAAGTTGATCGCGAGATTGTGAATGAGAATCTTGGATTTATGAGTTCTCAGAACTGAGGCAAAGACCACTTAAAGAAAAGACATACCTAGACTCTGAACAGGAACCCGATTTCTTGGAGCAACAATATGCCAGAGCTCCCTGGATTCCCAAACATCAATCTCAAGCCGAGTTTCAACTTTCCTTGTTCTCTTAAGTATAATAAGATAGTGGGACGTCAGAAGCAGAACACTAGCTCCAATGCCGCCTTAAAGACAATTTAATATCCAAGTGATATATTTGCACTTAGCGTGCAATCTGATGAAAATCGGTATCCACGTGGGCTACTATACTTCAGTCACTGCTAATGCAGACGAGTGGCATAGCTAGCAGCTTACTTCAATCGAAGTCGAGACAGCAGCGACTAGACTCAATGAAGTTGCACTCCATCCATGAACTTGGAAGTTGAAACGTAGCTTCCATGTCTGTGCACCCTAGCTATGGAAGAGTACACGTTCACAAAAAGAATAAGCACTTACCAGGATTCGGACAAGTCTAAGGGGGAAGAGATGAAAGGTGGGAAAAGTCTCCGGTGTGATTCGGTTGAATCCGGATGAATTCGCTACACAGCTGCACTGCCCCAAGCTCTCGGGAAGCAGGTCCGCACCCGAGAAATCACAATGCGAAAGACGATTTTTCAATATCTTATTTCCTAACTCCGAACGGAGGAAAGTGAGCGCTGGCGTCACTGTCTTAGGAAGAAGGCGGCGACCAGATGAAAACCCGGTGAATCCTTTCCATTGCAATGTTCCCTGAGCCCGGTCCCTGCAGCGCGGCCCGTCATTCACCGCTCCCTGAACAGCTCCGGTGGGATAGCGAGGGTCCCCCGTAAATCCACTGCAGGGATTCTCCACGCCGCACAGCAGCATTGCGTCTGGAGCTTCTGGGCCGACTTGCCAAGTGATGACTGTCTCTATCTCCATCCTCCACTTCGAGAAGGAGATAGGGGAAAAGAATGCGCCGTGCGCAGCATGCGGCACAGCTGACGCGCCTACTTCTAAGCCACCAGGTCCCAAAGACCTGGGACAGTGGAATTAACACGAAAGTGCTATCCGGTTACCCTGTTTATGGAATGGAATGTAGGGATATCAATTAAAAAGTAACTTTTTATAGAATTTGGATTGGGGGCTGTGAAGATGTTTGTTGCTCGTCTGCGCCGTAGTTGAGCATTTGGGTCCACAACTAGGTGGTTCGTCCACTATACATTCGTGCTTACCCCCCGCTTCGGAGTTAAACTTGGTGAGAAAGATGATGCAATATGCACAATTCCTTGAAAATGTGCTCTATGCCCCCTGGAGCTAAGCCCCAGAGACGGAATGGTTGTCTGATCTGGCTAAGGCAATCTGAAGATTTGGACTAGAAACAATGAGGAAAGAGGATGAAGAGCTTTTTGTGTGCTAAAAGGATGTTTGAAACAATTCCCAGGAAGCGCATGGCGCTAGGTGGGCTCTTGGGAATAACACCTCGGGAGTTTCTTGATTTGTAGACCATGAAGTGTAGAAGCAACGTTGTTGCAATTCTTGGCACAGTTTTGTGCTTTGGAGCGCATGCATTGAGTACAAGCTCTGGAAGACTAGTGAAATGGCTAGGCAGCAGGAGAATTCGAAGATGTAGAAGCTCAAGGCAGGCTTTGTCCAAAAACGGTTTGCGTACTGAGATTGAGATTTGAAATATAGAAAAGTGCAAAGTAAGAAAGATGATAGATAATCCAAACAAATGTTAAAAATTATCCTCAAAAATGTTTTACGGAGTCTTGAAAACGCATTATCATGCGGAAAGACATACGGAATGGTGAATTTGTTCCAGCCTTGCTAAGTCAATATCACAAAGGTGAATAATTTCCAAATTTTGTGACGCAGTAGAGATTTCAAGCCAAAGGCGGACTCGTTGCCATCGCAAAAGCAATTTCGTTCCACCGCAACATCCCAGCCTCTTCAACAACAACCCCTCAACGCAACCACCGAGTCAACCGGCAGACGGCAACCCAAAGGACCTCGAACACCATTGAAAACCATGGCCTCTGCTACCATGGATCCTGTCAGGCCGACTGACCTTAAGGAGTTCACCCTATTCCCGAAATTGGCCCCTGAGTTGCGCGACATGATCTGGAAGTTGGCGCTTCCTAAACCACGAACAATCTCCACCTTCGTGAAAGCATTTTCTAGCTCGATAATTACACCTCTTTCAGGTCCTTATGCGTTCAAGCTAGTCTCAAACGCTTGTTCTATGCTACTTGGTGTCTTTCAAGCGTGCCAGGAGTCACGCGCGATTGCGCTCAACCGCTACGTGCTCGCCTTCAAAAGCCAGCTCGAGAAGCCGCTGTATTTTGACTGGAAAAACGATACCATATACTTCCACCACGTCTGCGATTTATTATATCTCTCCAAGGTTCTTCGATCGAGTACTCTGGAAGGCTCAGACGCAGCACAGCCACGAACAAATCCAAACTGGCGGAATAAGGTCTGTCGCATTGCGTTGCGCGGTGGCTTTTTCAACAGAAACCCTTATGTTCTCGATGTAATTGGCCACCTGAGTAGTTTTACGGGGTTGACAACGCTTGTTATTGAGGAAATTTGGCCGACGTCGGTTTCTCGACCACAGAATCAACACTCGATCAACGACGAGAACAAGCGAGCATTGTACAAGGCGTGGAAAAAGCAGCTCGAAATTGACGATGGATCAAAACTCCCCAAGGTGATTTGGCTGACGCCTGATGAGATGAATCAGATGGTAGAGAGCGAAAGAGTACGCTGCTGATTATCCCAATCTCTTGAATTCTTGCTAACATCATTGAGTCCTGAATTTGATGAACTTCTCTTCAGATCATAATCGAGATGATAAACCTCGAAGGCAGTCTTCGTTGAGGTATCTGAAATCCGTTAGTTGCATTTCCTGGAGAGGGAATGGTTACAGACCTTGACGAGTTTCTTTCATCCCTCAAGTGACGGAAGGAGAGCACGGCTGTACTATACGAAGCATATTTCGATGGGAAGACGTGATGGGAGGTGACTGAATCGTCTAGATGGAGCTTCCGAGTCCTCAGAGACAAAGAACAGGAATTGAAAATCGAGAAACATCGAGAACAAATACTTCAAAATGCGTGCAAGTGACTTTAGTCCAGCCTTACAAGGACACACTTCAGACAAGCATAGATCTCGAATCTTCATCGTGACGCAACTGGCAACTTGCCAAGCGATAGATTTCTGTCGTCGCTGCGAAAGCAACACCCTTCCTACAACAGTGTGACTCCAACCACAACCTCGGAAGAAGACCACCTCGAGATACTACCGCGGACCATACATAGCGCAATCAGCTTTCCAATACGAAAACCTGCCACCATTATGGACCTCAACGCCATGCCCTCCGCCATTCAGTAGTTCGACGATGAATTCACACTCTTTCCAAAGCTGCCTCCCGAGTTGCGCGACCACGTCTGGAAGCTCGCGCTTCCCAGGGCTCGAACTACCACGTTGTCTGCCCAAAACTTCACTGAGATCGAACGGGCCAGAGCTCGATATATGTATCCTCTGAACCTTTTTACATATATTTCCGATGCTATTCCGGTCCCCTGCGGCGTCTTCCAAGCGTGCCAAGAAGCGCGAGCCATCGCCCTCACACGGTACTCCCCAGCTTTTGCAGGATGTCCTGCAATGCCCATTTACTTCGACTGGCAATGCGATACGCTCCTTTTCGCCGATCACTTCTCCATGTACAGCTTTTGTGACTTCTCCTTTGACAAAGCTACCTTGGGCATTAACCTTGAAGTGGATTCCGAGGTTTGGAAGAGCAATATTCGCCATATGGCTCTCGACTATGGAAACTGTAAGTCGGTGTCCTGGTTTGACGACTGGATGTGGAGGCATTTTCCGAACTTGAAGTCAGTGACGATCACCCAGCGCAAGAGGCACAACCCTAATTCGTGTCCACGATGCGGGGGGCACTGTCGTAGCATATATGACTGCGCAGTGGAAGAGGGTGCTGAACACTGAAGATGTGTCGAAGCTTCCGAGATTTGTGTGGCTATCGAAAGAGGCCATGGACCAGAAGGCAAATGAGGAGCAGGTAACTTCCAGTCGATCATCTTCCATGGAAATGGCACGCATTGACGCGATATAGACTGGATTCTGAGCTTTGGCTACGCTCTCCAATGCACATCGATGGTGTTCAACAGTGGTCCATGGTGAAATACCTCGAGATTGTTATCTGCATTTATGGCACGGCGGATGGCGGGCGTGGTCTGTATTTTCATGATGCAGTCGAGGACCGAAGTGAAGTAGCTGGTCAAGCATCTGGAACTTGTCAGTTAGGTCGTCTATATGAGACAAGGGGGCAGACTCTGGCGATTTCCTTCTACCATTTCCTTCTACACGTCTAGCAACGGACCAAGATCATTGTTTGCATGATGCGAAACTTTTCTCTGGAGCTATTACTCGATAGACTTTGATCAGCCTCGATGGTATGAATCGTTGCGTGAATATCCGGACGTGGTTATTGGAGATGTCGGAACCGACTTCTCGAAACTTGTGGATCTCTTCCCTGGGAGGGACATTCCAGATTAGAGGCAGGAAACCTCTAGGAGTAATCAAGTCATAATTTCTTTGAACATCATGCGGGTTTACGTCAAGCTTGGCTCTTAAGTGGTCCAAGACAAGTACGAAGCTGCGAAGTAAGATGATGTGGTAAAGCAGACTTGTTTCGCATGAAGTTTCAGGATCCAATGAACAAATGGGGTATATTGGCGCACGCTTTTTGGACAAGGAAGACTGGGTGAAATGTTAGCTAACCTTGAGACTCAACTTGACGACAGCTCAGCGTGTACTCACAATATCTACCCCTCTAAAAGTACAACCCAGAAGAACTTGAGATCCAAGGCTTGGGGCACATTACTCTCTCACCAAGCGATATGCGTCTCCCTCCATATCCAGCCTCCACCAAATACGTTCTGCCGACATTTTACTTTCGCTCTTCGTTGGTGCAGCTCCAATTCGACACACTCTCCCCATACTCTCGCATACTCGGGAATATCGCCGTTCTCGTCGACGCCTTCTTCTTCGATGTCCATCATCCATTGCCCAACCTTGCCAGCCAGGATAGAGTCATACATCGATTCCCTTCGATGGACGGCGAGGAGAAGAGCGATTGCTTGACGTCGTATCGAGGGCTCACGACATCTGGTGACGACGAGGTGTAGGATGTTCAGTGTGCGGACTTCCACGCAGTATACTTCGCCTTCTGGTTCGTGTGTTAGGTGTAGTTTTATGTCGATTGCCATGCGCTTGGAAGTGGAATCAAATAGCACTGGGACAATTTTAGCTCACTTACCTTGTATTAATTGACAACCTTCCGCTTCGTACTCAAGCGCTCTCCTTGCAATCGTTAAAAGATACTCAAATTCGGGTAATAGGGCGTCAGAAGTGATCTGTGGAGCCTGCAGAGACATCGCGAGCCTGATGAGGAGCGTTGTAGAATAAACTTTGATGGCTTCGGGTCGAGCAAGAGGGTGAAGGTGAAGATCCGGCTTGCAACCCAGCAGGAGCAGATCTATCTGTTGGTGAAGAGTATAGATTTGACTGACGAGGTAGTCCCGCATTTCCAGGACCGATAATGGGATTGCCTCTTTCGGTCCGTATTGATAAAAGTCTGTCTGGTAGACTGTTCTGTAACCATTCCAGACGAGCATGTGTCGCGCCTTCTTGGCTTCGTCAAGGGTGGCAAACTTGGCTGGCAAGGAGATGATCGGATCTCGTTGATCGAACTTGAAATACGTTCGACTCTCATCGGCACCCAGCAATGTCAGGGCCTGCAAATCCATCAAGTAGAAGCCACTCATCACGATATCCTCTCCCTCCCCAGCATCCTTCGAAACCGACGGGCTCGTCTTGGGTGGTACCGAAGTAGAGAGAACGTGCCGAGCCCATGTGATATGTTTAAGTGAGAAGCCTGCATTACCAAGGAAGTTCTCAAAACACGAGAGGATAAGACAAGATACGAGAGTCGTCCGCACTGGACGGCCTCGACCGATACCACCGATCGACTCTCGAAGGCCCGAGAGAGCTTTTTGATATTGCTCCAACGCGAGTTCCCTGTGAGTACCTTGCGGGAGGTCAACCCGATAATGGTTGGAAGAGGAGCGTTTTGCGCTTTTGGATAAGGCTCCAAGAGCTATGAGTCCATGCCGGATAGAAGAGGACGACTTGCTTTCTCTGCGCGCGAAGTCCCAGAATGGAGCATAATCCTGGAACTGTGGGGCCACATCTTTGAAGAAGATTTGGAAGTATGCAGCCTCCCGATCGTCAAGCTGGGGAACTGCAAATGTAGTGGATTGAGGCGGAGTTGGGGAAGCAGATGGGGATGTAGATAGACTTCGGGATCGAATTGGTGCCAGGCCCATGGCTCCAACAGATGGCAACTTGGGTACATGCTCATAACCATCGCAATGCCATCCTGATTTGATACATCGAAGGCAACTTGGCTTCTCTTCGCCACACTTGAGTCTTCTTATCCTATTTTTGGAGTTTGGCGTCAGCATTGAGGCTCAGAAATACGTAGAGGATGTCAGAATGACCTTACTTGCAAGTCACGCAGCCATTCTTGCTCCTGGGTGTCGACGCGCGTTTCCTCGCCGTCGTCGGCATCATGAGTCCGAATCACCAAGTGTACACAGGGTGGGGAAGACTTGAGGGGATGGTTGATGATGGACGTAAGTTCAAATACCAGAGGATTCGGGACTGAGATGGCCTGGATGTGTTGTTAATGACATTCAACATCATATAGAGCGTCTATTAATTGACTAGTCGGTGGGGTCCTTGAATGAGAGTGCCGAACGGCGCCGGGTGACCCACCCGCGTCAACCTCCCGCTCCATGGAATACTCGCCATCCATGCTGTGCAGAGAATACTGCCTAATCAGTCGTAGTTGGGTCCCCTCACCCTTCACCGGCATTAACTCAGAGTTGAGGCGGCAAGGGCAGGGGGAGGCCTATGATGAAAGGACGTGCAGAGTTGGGGGCGAGAGCTAGCTTCACAAGGCAAAACAGGGCATGGGCTTGGGCTTGGGCTAGGCTTGCAGGACGTGTCTTCAAGCGCTGCAAGCGAGCAATGGAGAACCATGGAAGCGTGGGAAAGCGGCATTTCCACTGGACTGTAAGTGCAACCCGATCCCGAAAGTGGGTGATATGCCGAGGTGTTCCAACAGGAACGGGAAGAGAGAGAGCAGACTGGTGAAGCATGGCCCACGCCCCTTGGGAACGAGGACCAGTAGAAGCAGCGCTTGCTGAGGCCAACAAGGTGCTTGGGTGAGACGCCCATCACTTGCCCACTCACGGTGACGAAAAGAGCTTGGCCTGAAGAGGATGGGCCTTTACTAATGGGGCCTGGCGAGAGTGCCACCTTTTGTCAGCATGCAAGCTCAAAGCATGGGGCACTTCCCCATCGAGACATGTTTTGCTGGGTTTCTCCCGTTTGTGACAGCGCTTGCCGGCAGTCGGGTCCGTTTCGAACATGAAGGAGGAACTGGAGGAAGCTGAGAAGCATGATATATGTAAAAGAACGGCCTTGGAGGCTGGAATAAAGTTTATACCATCTCGATGTCCTAAAATAGCAGGGACAGCCAAAAATAGAAAGATAGCCGAACGTTTTAGTCATCACGCTAAGAGGGTCCTGTTGGGTCCAAACAATTCCTCACCACCGCAGCCGGCGTCTGTCTTCCTACACATCCCAAACTTGCCCAGCGCCCACCAGCTGCCAGCACACCCGGAAGCCCAGCCCAAAATGGCCGAGAACATCTACGACGAGATCGAAATTGAGGACATGACCTTCGACTCAGCTCTCCAAATCTACCACTACCCTTGCCCATGCGGCGACCGCTTCGAAATCGCCATCGCGGACCTGAGAGACCAGGAAGACATCGCCGTCTGCCCCAGCTGCAGTCTGATGATCCGGGTCATTTTTGACGTGGTAGGCCTTCTTCCCGGCCATCTCGGCTTGCCAGACCTTCCGTCGGGAGATTCTATTAACCAGAAGCTGACCGAGATCCCTAGAACGATCTACCTGAACCCGAGAACGAGGGTGTGAAGACGGAAGAGCAGGCTCAAGTTCCTGTGACGGCTTAAATCATGGAGATTAAGGTTCAGGAAGGATCTGCAGCTGAGTATGCGAAGGACGTTGAAGTTGTCGCCTGTGAGAGGAGAAGTACAAGGATGCTCGTACTCTGGACGAATCGGAACTACTCTCTATCGCGGTCACCTGACCTAGGCGTGCCCAAATGCTGCAGTCCGTGCAGGACAAAGCCCGAGCCGTGAACGACACGCTGCGAGACGCGGAAGAAACTTGATGGAGGACGTACCCAAGTCGCACACGCCTTGCCCGCCAATACCT
Source organism: Stipitochalara longipes BDJ (assembly GCA_009732865.1). Classification (NCBI taxonomy): domain Eukaryota; kingdom Fungi; phylum Ascomycota; class Leotiomycetes; order Helotiales; family Hamatocanthoscyphaceae; genus Stipitochalara; species Stipitochalara longipes. The sequence continues at coordinate 2,729,401 of ML769334.1, read as the reverse complement.
TCAATCAGCCCTGCACAGGGCGCTCCCGTCGTGCACTCGAGGTGTGTGGAAGCTCAGGAGGCTTCCAATCGAGTCCTGGCCTGCACAGTCTGCATGCCTAGACTCGGGTTTTCGATGCTTTCTGGCGGCACAGCGCTTAGCACGCGCATTCAGACATCCCCACTGGGTCACTTCGAGACACCCCCTCCAAAACATACTGTCACCCACCACAAACCGCAAACTCTAGAGTCCGGGAGTCCGCTCCCTGCTTCGTGGAATATTCTGTCGAGAAATTCCCCGCACGATGCACCAAGAGGGCTACTTGCCTGTCAACATCCCATTTGGGCCACTTTACCGGCAGGATGTGAAATCACTCAGACCAGAATGCCTTTGTCAGGAAACCCGCCTACGCAATTTCCCACATAGTCAGACTTGTTGATAATCGACTACCAGAAAGATACACGTCATAACGCCTGGCGTCATCTGACATAACTCACACGATCCTTTGGACGAACATAATCCTGCGCTATATGCATCCAGCTGGCAACTTTTGCGAGGCTATGAAGTGTGCACATGGAGAATTCTTTCTGGAGTCCAGGACAATTGCAGACAAAGGAGTCAATGTTTAAAGGGGTCCGAGACCTCAACGTAGTGCCGCTTCAAACCCAAGAGCTTGACGACATACGATTCGGTTTGATCGCTCCGATCGAAACCGTTTTCGATCTCTCACCTCATCTGCCTTCCAATCGAGCAAGTCAAGAAGCGAATCCGAAAAGCCATGTGGAACATGGAGCAAGGGAGTTGTGGTTTTGGGTCTCGGTTGTCGTAAATGCGGACCAGTGATTCAATGGCGCCCGACGGGGGGGACAACCACAGTCTAGGAGGGGCCCCGATTCTTCCAAATATGAGACGGTGTCGCAAAGCTCGCAACGACGCAGAATACTACCTGAAACAATTCAGCCTGGCCACACCTGCAGGACGATGTGTGTGAGCGACGCCAAGCCACGGGCCGTTAGCCACGCTCCAGATGTTAAAAAGGCAGAAGTATACCTCCGTAGAATCTCCTCTATCAAATTTGACGTCAAATTCTGGTTGATTTCTGGTTTACAGTCCTGGACTTTGACCAAAGATCATGCAAGGCAATCTCAAAACGGAAGTACAGAATCCCGGACGCGCCATAGCCTCCACCAGATAAAAGGTGAACATGGGGCATTTCAACCCTCCCAAAAACAGGCATACGATTCATCTGACTTAAGAAACATGTTTCCTTGTACTTCCCGTATAACTTCCTTACCACTGCCCCCAACAGCACAAAATACTTACCGGCCAGCCGATTACTTTGCTTCCATGCATCTTCCTGATCGCCAAAAGTGCCCGTCAGACGAGACAATCAGAAATACAGCCGGTCACCCTACTCTAAGCAAATTCAACCCACAATCACACCACCCCCTGAGCACCACAAGGAAGATGACGTAAAAATCCCTGTCCGCCATTCTGCACACTCGGCATGAACCGCGCACCTCGCCGCATCTGCCTCCTCCCTCCATATGCGCAGATCAATCGTAAACCCATCCCCTTAATCAAGCTCATATTACCATTTCCCAGGGGGTGGGCAAATCTCCCTCGGCTCCCACATTGTCAACTTTTTGACAGGTTACTAAAATCATTGGTAGATAGGGCATGTAGTGAGATTCTTACCAGAAGAACGGGTTGCCGTTATAGCGAGCGTTCTAACTCCAAGCCGTCTTCAAGCACTGCAACTGCTCAAGAGAACTCCACCTCAACGTGGCGGCTCTCACAACCTATCACGCAGCTCCATCGCGTATTGACGGCCTATGAAGAGAGACGTCGTTCAGTGTGCCAGTCATGGAGAAGTACATGCCGGGTTGCTTGGACCCCACGTTGCCCAAGAAGAGGAGGCTGAGGTAAGCTGAGGATGATAATTGGGCTCTGTGGCGTCGGACAATGGCTGGAATGGGTTACGCACCTCTTTAGGTTAGGCACGTACGCGGGAGTCGTGTGTAACGGTCGGTCAAGCATGCTGTTGTAGGGGACTTTACGATGTACGGATACGGAGTATAGAGGCTTTCTAGAAGCCAGAGGCGTTCATGGAGGCTAGGGTGCAAGGCCCGGGAGCTTCGCCATCCGGAGAATAGAGACGGGTGTCTTGAGTTTTAGGGCATTGGTAAGAACACAGGCGACTATGCGTCAATCTGAGCAGAATAAAACCCTTCAATGTCACTTAATATGATTCTTATTCCTTATTAGAAGCGTAGTTTGTTTCCGTAATTACGGCCGTTGGTATTACGGCCGTATACCAAAGAGAGGTTGACTCGCGCAAACTTCACGTGGGGAGCTCGAAGACGATAGAGGCCTGGGCATTCCCCGTAGGCACAGCTGAACAAGAATTGATGACATGCAGCAGCTCTTGAACACGCAGGTGAATCACTTTCTGCGGGAGGGGTAAATGCAGTCACGAGATGACGCCTCACATGAGCAATATAGAGCCGGATCCTATGACGAGGCTGAGCCACGACAAGGTAGGATTGCGAAGACAACGGCCTCATATTTCTCATCTCTTTTTACCAGATTCATCAAGAACCCCGACATGTGCCACGCGCTGACAACTCCGAACTCCTTCACGTCTGCCGCCCACTCAACACAGATATTGACATTCGTCTCTATACGTAAGACTCTTCATGGCGTAGCTTTCATCCGTCAGTCTCCTCTATGCGGAACTGGGGCATAGGGTTGCTCCATATCGACCCCAATCTCTGTATGCAGCAGTTCTGTCAACGTGCTTCCGTCGCGGAGGTACACCCAGTCTGCCTTGCCGGTTCCCTCCTTCGCATCTTGCCCTTCACTTAGCAGCACGTAGTCATATCGTTTGGGGCCTGTTTTGGGGGACGAAAGCCAGATTTGCTTGTTGGGCGGCTGCTTGTTGATCACGTAGGTGCCATTTGGGGGGAAAGAGAGGGTGAGGACGCCTGCCTGTACATGAGTCCTTATCAGCAATAGTCCTAAAATTCCAATTCCTCTCACCGAACATGGGGCTAAAAAATGTACAAACGCTATATTCCACGTCCACCTCCTCCGTCTCTTCCTGCAGCTCCTCCAGCTTCTCGATCAAGGCATCTAGATACGTATCTGCCACCTCGTGGAACTGCTCGGTTGTGATGTCCGCGGGCCCGGAAGCTGATTCTGACACGTTATGCTCGGGTTCTCTTGGAGTGGGCTGCGGATTATCGGTTTCCGGCGACAGACCTTTGAGGGAAGGTCTTGTAGTAGAGAAGAACCTGGGGGTTTGGATTGAGCTTGCTCGGGATCCTTGAATAGCAATTGGCAAGATAGCTGGACGTAGAAGTGACACCCTGATAGTTGTCGAAGAGCTTCGAGATGCCAATGGTCTAATGCTCGTCCTGGAGCTCTGGACAAGCTTGGAGAGTGCGCCGCGTGTCATGATGGTGTAGATTGTATCGTAGAATGAGTGACTTGGTTGAAGTACGATGGATTGAGATGGAATTGATGGCTTTAGTGCTCGTGTTGGTCAGATGTTGTCGTGAAAGTGGTTGATGATCTGAGCTCGGAGCTACCCCACACTTTCGCTTCATTGCACCATCTTCAAACCCGTCTCAGCCTTCTCCGAAGCCTCGCCTTGCATCAAATATTTGACCAACAACGAACGCAGCCAACATCCAGCCTCGCGTCTCAAGCGTGGTCTTCAGCAACAATGATCAACGCGGTGCTGGTCTTTAATAATGCCGGGCAGCCGCGTCTGACGAAATTCTACACGCAGCTCGTACGTCCAGTCAATCATGACGAGAGAAAATGCTAATATAAGCAGGAAACATCCGTCCAGCAGCGTCTGATCTCCGAGATCTTCACCCTCGTATCGCACCGTCCAGCCGGTTCCTGTAACTTCCTCCCTCTGCCTCCACTCCTTGCCAGCTCCTCGACGTCCACCGTGCCAAGCAGCGAACACAACGATGTGCCCTCTCTTGTCACATACCGGCACTACGCCACGCTCTACTTCATCATCATCTCCACCTCGACGGAATCACCGCTAGCGTTGATTGATCTCATACAGGTGTATGTGGAGGCACTGGATAGACTATTTGAGAATGTCTGTGAGCTGGATTTGATCTTTAATTTTGAGACGCTGCATGCGGCGCTTGCGGAGATGGTCGTTGGCGGTGTAGTTGTCGAGACGCAGTTAGAGAGGGTAGTAGAGGGTGTCAAATCGCAAGGGAGAGTGGCGAAGAGACCGGTTAATGAGGGGAGAGGGGGTGGGTTGGGGATGGGAATGGGGATGGGTGGGAACTTTGGTTGGACTGGGAGGTGAAGTGTGGGTGAAGGAAATAGATCTCTACTTTTGGATGGAGGGTGATGAAGGATGTTGATGGAAGAAAGGAGACATGCAGACTCGAGTGAGTGTCTTATAAGAGCTGAGGTATGACCAGAGGAAAGCAGAAGAGTGGGGTGGCAAGAGGGCATGTATTGAACGGGAAGTCTTCAGAAGAGCATACCTAGGAGAAGACAGCCATGCTGCACCAAGAAAAGGGACTCTGGGGCACCAGATTTACGTAACTCTTATAGCAACAGAGCAATATGCAATTTATAGATTTCTCTATGGAAAAGGAATATTGCCCTCTATCAGTGTCATTTTGCCGGGTCGTCGAGGATCCCGCTTCATGAGATCAACATATAAAGCGTAAGATCACAGTTGCCAAATATTTTTCGATCGGCATCAGAGAAGAGTATCCATTGTACCTACAAGGGGCCTAGCTCGGGACGTCGTAACCATGGGGTATTCGTCATCTTTCCGAGCCAGAAATAACGCCAGTGCCATGCTAAACCCAGTCTTCACATAATACAGCACGGTATATTTACAAGAAAAAGTCTCATCTGCTCGTGTTTGCAGTTGGAGAAGCATTTTCCGGATCATCCCTCCGCCGTACCTGATCTTTCGTCCACATCGACCCTGTCAACCCGAAGAACCAGCTCCGAATCTGTATTATGTTAGCAGGGAAACTCCCTTATTCCAATGCTGGCAGCATACCCCATGGAATGGCTGATTATCTGGACTTCCCTGGCTGTTCCAATCCAAGAACAGCACACCATATACCGCAACAACTGTAACAATTCCGTTAGAAAATACCTCCAGCTCCCAATATTGAACTACCCACAAACAATCGAGCCCATCTGCACTATCTTAACAGCCTTCGTCCATCTCGGTCGTGCCCACTTTAGCTTCGCTCTCCTCTTGTATTTCCGTTCGAGTCTGAATTGATGCTTCGGAGAGATCTTCGTGAAATCAGGTGGCCATAACCTTCTTGCCTTGTATGGATTGGTGTATACAAATGATGTGCTCTGTTGAGCGCTCCGTCGTATTAATGTCGAGAACATCTTGTCCTGTGCTATTGAATGTTCTGCTGGAGATGCGACTTTGAGGTTCATTGCATGCAAGAAAGCTGGCTATTGCTTAGTCATCCAGCCCCTGCAGCTTTGGACCCCACCACAAGGCTAAAATCGTGCCCTCAAATTTCGAGACTGAGTCAAAACAAAGTCGGTGACTCAAGTCGAAAACTATAGGACGAGTACAAGAACGTCAAGCCGGGTCCTAAGCGGCTCTCCAAGACAATCGCAATCATGGCAGCAGTCGAAGCCACCACCAAAGCCTTGGAATCGGCCAAAATTTCCAAAACCAAGGAGTTGAAAGGCGTAAATACCCCACAAGACCCCTCAATACCCCTCTTTCCACAACTCTTCTGACATTTGTACCACGCAGACTGAGAAAAGAGACGCCCTCACAAAATGGGAGAAGATATACCAAAAGAAGTGGCAAGAGGAAGGCGTCTTCCAGCCCAATGCGCCATCGACTTCAGAAGTGCCTCTCAACTCAATATCCGCCGCCGAGCTTCGTACCCAGCACCCTAAGTTCTTTGGCACAATGGCCTATCCATACATGAACGGCACTTTACACGCGGGACACACATTTACGGTCAGCAAAGTCGAGTTTACGGCGGGGTTTGCACGCATGCAAGGCAAGAGGACTTTGTTCCCTCTCGGGTTTCACTGCACCGGCATGCCAATCAAGGCCTGTGCCGACAAACTCATAGATGAGATTAAACTCTTTGGGAAGGACTTCGAGGGATACACGGATGAGGACGCGGCAGATGATAAGGCGAAAGCCAATGCGACACCAACGCCGAGTACACACCACGAGGACGTTACCAAGTTCACCGCGAAGAAAGGCAAGGCTGCCAGCAAAGTAGTCAAGATGAAGTACCAATTTCAGATCATGCGAGCCATTGGCATACCTGTGGAGGATATTCACAAGTTCGCCGACACAGCATACTGGTTGGAATACTTCCCCGTCCTCTGTCAGCGAGATCTTATTAGTTTCGGGGCCAGAATCGATTGGAGGAGATCTTTTGTTACGACGGATGCGAACCCTTACTACGATGCTTTCGTACGATGGCAGATGAATCGTCTCAAGGAGTTAAAGAAGATCAAGTACGGCAAGAGATACACGATTTACTCGCCGAAAGACGGACAGCCTTGTATGGATCATGATCGAAGTGAGGGAGAAGGCGTTGGACCACAAGAATATACGGCGTTGAAGTTGAAGGTCAAGGAGTGGGCACCAGAAGCTGAGGCAGCGATCAAGGAAAAGGTCCCTGAGGGAGCTGATATCTTTTTCGTACCTGCGACTTTGAGACCAGAGACTATGTACGGACAAACCTGTTGTTTTGTCGGACCAAAGATCAAGTATGGCGTTTTCAAGGTTTCAGAAAAGGAGTTCTTTGTTATTACAGACCGAGCTGCACGGAATATGGCGTACCAAGGCATCTTTCCAGAAACAGGCGTTGTTGAAAAGGTTGCAGAAGTGTTGGGTTCAGCATGTGTTGGTACTTTGGTAAATGCGCCACTTTCGGTCCACAAAGAAGGAGTTCGAATTTTGCCTATGGAGTCTGTCCTTCCTACGAAGGGTACTGGAGTAGTTACTTCAGTTCCATCTGACAGTCCAGATGACTACGCAACAGTCATGGATCTTGCGAAGAAGGCTGACTACTATGGAATCAAGAAGGAATGGGCCGAGTTGGAAATTGTTCCAATCATCAAGACTCCGTCATATGGTGACCTCACCGCACCCTTCTTGGTTAAGAAGCTCAAAATTGCATCTCCCAAGGATACAAAGCAGCTTGAAGAGGCGAAGGAACTTGCCTACAAGGAAGGCTTTTATCAAGGTATCATGGTGATTGGGGAGTTCAAGGGCGAGAAGGTCGAAGTTGCCAAAGCTAAGGTCCGACAACAGCTCATTGATGCCAAGGAAGGATTTGCATATTCAGAGCCAGAGCGAAAGGTCATCAGTAGATCCGGGGATGACTGCTGTGTGGCCTTGATGGATCAATGGTATCTTGACTATGGAGAGGACTCGTGGAAGAAGATCGCTTTGGATTATGTGGACAATGCCGATGGAAAGGGATTGAATACATTTGCCCCCGAGACGAAGAATGGGTTCGATGGTGTCTTGAATTGGCTCAACCAATGGGCGTGCGCGAGAACTTACGGTCTCGGGTCCAAACTTCCCTGGGATCCTCAGTTTTTGGTCGAGAGCTTGAGTGATAGCACGATCTACATGGCATACTACACCATCGCTCACTACCTTCACAAAGACATCTATGGAAAGACACCAGGTCTTGCAGGTGTCAAGGCAGAGCAGATGAAGGATGAAGTATGGGACTACGTATTTGCGCGACGTGAGCTCAGCGATGAGATTCTCAAGGACAGTGGTATTTCAAAGGAAGCTCTTGCATCCATGCGAAGAGAATTCGAATACTGGTACCCGCTCGACATGAGAGTTTCAGGAAAGGATCTCATTCCTAACCATCTCACGTTCTTCCTCTATATCCATCTCGCCATCTTCCCACGGGAATACTGGCCAAAGGGCATCCGTGCGAACGGTCACTTGCTCTTGAATGGAGAGAAAATGTCGAAGTCAACCGGAAACTTCATGACTCTTGAAGATATGGTCCAGAAGTACGGTGCTGATGCGAGCCGGATCGCTTTGGCCGATGCTGGTGATGGAGTAGCAGATGCGAACTTCGAAGAAGACGTAGCAGACAACAATGTTTTGCGCCTCTTCACACTTCGAGAATGGTGCGAAGAGCAAGTCAAAGAGGAGTCTAATCTCCGCTCTGGACCAAAGAATGACTTCCTTGACGCTTTGTTCGAGAACGAGATGAACTCTCTTGTTTACGAAGCCAAGCAACATTACGAAGACACCAACTACAAGCTTGCCCTCAAGTCAGCTTTGTATGACTTCACCAGCGCGAGGGACTTCTACCGAGAAGCCAGCATAGCAGCTGGAATCAAGATGCACAAAGACTTAATCTTACAATACATCGAGTTGCAAGCTCTCCTCCTCACAGTCATCGCACCACATTGGTCAGAGTACATCTGGCTCGAAGTCCTCAAGAAGCCTTCAACCATCCAAAACGCCTTGTATCCAGTCGTCCCAGCAGCTCGCGCTGACCTTACTGCTGCACGCGAATACGTCCGCGCAACAAGCAGCAACATCACCTCAGCCGAAGCAGCCCAACAAAAGAAGAAAGCCAAAGGAAAAGACATCGGCTACGACCTCAAAAAGCCAAAGAAACTCACCATCTTCGCGGCAGCCAAGTTTCCAGCCTGGCAGGAGAAGTACATCGACCTCGTGCGCGAAGCCTGGAATCCTGATACCAAGAGCATCAACGATAAAGAGCTCAATGGCAAGATCTCAAAGCTGGGCGAGATGAAGAAGGCAATGCCGTTTGTGCAGGGCTTGAAGAAGAGACTTGTTAGTGGCGAGAAGCCGGAGATGGTCTTCAATCGCAAATTGGCGTTCGATGAGCTTAAGACTTTGGAAAATATGGTGCCGGGATTGAAGAAGGCGGCTGGGTTGGCGGTCGTCGAAGTGGTGCAGGTAGAGGAGGGAGGAAAGAAAGGTCGTGTAATTGGCACGGAAAAGGTGGCTGAAGGCTTGCCACCGAATGCTGAGGCTGCTGTGCCCGGTGTGCCGACTTTCAACTTTGAAAATGTGGAGGTTTAGGTGATGGTCATGCTTAAGCTGTGGAGTGTCTGGACGATTTATCTTCTGTTGACTTTGTGATGAATAGACAAAAGATTCATGAATACATTTCTTGGCTTTGCGATTTACTTCATTTAATTGTCTTAATTCTTCCCATCCAGCCATTCTGAGTCGTTGGTCATCGGTTAAACCTTTGCTTTTTTAATTTTATTTCTTCATCTTGCTCAATTTGTGCAAATCTTCTTTCTCTAACAAGAAGTCGTTAATCCATGGCTTCAGGGTTCCAATCGGGGAATGGGTTTGGCTTTATGTCTCGAGAACCATCTCTCTCTCGATATAGTCAATTGATTTCGATAATTAGCTTTTTGGGACTCGATTTTTTCTCCGAGTCTTGCTATTGCGTATTCATGTTTAGAATGAGGGCATCATCTATTATTATCAACTTCATCTGGGAAAGACCTGGTCTCACCAGAATTGACTTCTATGCGACATTGTATGCGAATGCTGAAGGATGTCTCAGCATAATGGTGCTGAGAGTCTGGTCTTCAAAATATTTTGAGGAGATGAGAAGCAGGGTACTATACTTTCTAGGCCTGGTAGAGCTCAAAGAATCAAAACTCTGGCATGCGAAGCATCTCAAAAACACTATGTTGTCAGCCGCCTCCGCTTTCAACAGCCATGGATGGCCACAAGACAACATTCAGGGTAGATAAAATAATGCAGACAGCCCGAACGTACAATAGCATTTCAAAGCCAGCATTAGCAACTGATAGAAATTCTGTGTACCATTCCAAAAACCTGTTGACGCATTCAACCTCGTAAAGAAGCAGAAATGAAAGACTTCCCAAATCTAATGATTTTGCATTCTGCTATGAGAATGAAAATTTCCAGGGTATTTGCATTAATCCCAAATGATAAGGCGAGAATCCTTCCTTCTGCATCTTCCCTGTTAGCATTTCAAATTTTCAAATTTTCAACCTGCAGAAAGCAGTCTTGCCCAGATATCTTTCCTGTAAAGACAAAACGCAAAATCCAGAACGGAAAGCATCCTGACTAACGTGAACAAGGTATACAGGCTTTCAATAGCAACGAAGAAAGAGAAGGAACGAAGAAAGGACAGAATAACGGAAAGCTGACAAAAACGCTTCCAAAACAAAGGGAAATTTTTGCTGCCGGCCCAAGATCTTCTTCAAGTTTTAGGAAGCTAAGCAGGAAAGCACTGGAAGATTGCGAAAGGAAATGTTCAAAAATACAACGTCCCGGCCTCCGTTGCAAAAGCAGGTAGACACCCATCTTCAACCAACATCATCAAAAGAGCGATAAGTGTACACATGACGTAGTTTGAGATTAGCAGAAAGAGAAAACGAAATGCTTTGTGCTAGCAAATCGTGTTTTCAAAGCTCAATCTAGCAATTGGTCATGTCATGTGACTTTTGCTAAAATTCAAGAGTGGCAGTCAGGAGGCCGAAGTCCCTCAATGCCACATGCTTCACTCATCAACATAAAGAGCAATTGAAAGAAGAAGTGCAATAGCATGGTGAGAACTTACTAAGTGATGGCAGGGACTCGAAACTTTTCCTCCAGCCCTGAGATTTCTCCAGCCATCAGCCTCCTCATTTTTTGAGTACTACCATACGTTTCTATTGGGTGCAAGATTCTTCCGTCTCTCTAGCTCAACGTCTCCGTAACTTGAAACCCCAATTGATCCTCCAATTAAAACCCAATCGCATTTCCTCATCATTGCAGAAAAAATGTCTTTGAAAGTGGTGGTTCTGAGGTGGCATGTCGTCGAAAAAACAAGGTTCTTCCCCCTGTCCTCTCGCCTAAATTCCCGCATCCACAAAACCCAACCTTCCTATGACGCATTTTCCCCTCACCAGCCACTTTCTTTCTTCTCTTCCATCCCACTTCTCCATCCATCCATCCAATCGAATCTTTTTCTTCGCCTTCACGTCTGCAAGTTGAGCGAATCATCGCATCTCTGCAGATGAAAGCTGTGGCTGGAACGTAACTGCAATATGCACGTTGCCCTCGTTCCTTGCTCGAAGCTCTTGCTCGAAGCTCGCTGGCATGCTGGCCCCCAATGAGAGGAGGAGAAGAACCTTGGTTCGGAAGCAGAAGGCATGGAAAGGGAGCTAAGATAGCTTGCCGTTGGACCTTGATTGCTGTGATCTGATGGTTGCGTTCCCTGGCCCTGGTACAATTGGAGAGGGGAGGAAACGGTGCCAAGGATCACGGCGAGGGTCCTTGGAAGTGACCCTGCACGTTACTTATGATGGCATTTCGCGATGCCCCTCATGATGCCATGCCATGCCTGCCGCATAAGTACCTTGTGCTCATCCCATCTCAACCAGCCCTTCATCTGCGGACTTTCAACTTCAAACTGTTTGAACTTCTCTCATCCTTACCATAATCTTAATCTTCCAAAGAGTCTTGTCTCATAATGGCAATCCAATCCCTCCTACTGGCAGCTCTCCTAGCAGCCGCCAACGCCCAATTGACAACCCTCACCCTGACCGCCGACTCCATTTCCTCCGTCGTCTCGCTCCCCGTGTGGCCAAGCCCAAGCCCAAGCACCACCACCACAACAACACAAACAGAAACCGTCTCCTCGGGCTTGACGACGACAACAACATATCTTACACCTTTCGTCCCATCATCCACGTCAACTACCACAACGACAGCAAATGTAACAGCAACGATTGTGGCCTCGACGACTACGTCAACTGGAAGCCCAAGCAATAGCACGACGACGGGAAGCGGGGCGGCCGAGAGCTCAGCGTATTTGAGCAGTATCTTGAGTGTGGAGACTTACACGCCGACGCCGATTGGGGGAAGCAATGCAACGGGGACCGGAGCACCGAGTCAGTATACTGGTGCTGCTGCTCCCCAAGGGGAGTCCAAAGGAAGTGCGTGGATTGCGATGATTGTGTTTGGGGTTGTAGGGCTGGCTGTTTTGTAGATGAAAGGAGACGGGATGAGATGAGATATGAGAAATGATAGCGGGGAGTTTGGGGATTGCTTTGGAAACGGAGTTCAGGTTGTGCATTGAATACATAATGTCTATCCAACATATCTAATAACCTCATCATCCAACATCATTTCGTCTCGTGATTTCGCAGTGGTCGTGTACCGAAGATTAGAAATCTGATTGCCCATGTCAGTACAATTCGGGAGACAAAGTTTGCATTGAATCAGATGGAGCATAGAATAGTGATCAGACAGCAGTTGGTACTTGTGCGTCCACATGGTGTTTAGGAACAGGTCTGTGAAAAATGTTTTTCTCATCATCTCACTGGGATAGGAACTCAAAAGAAATCCAAGCGAACATACCTGGCTTACGCCCCGCCATCATTTTCAGTTGGGGGCTCAAGTTTCTGCTTCTTGAAAAACGAATCCACCCTCTGCTGATTGGAGTCATGTTTCAGACTACCAATTCCACCTCGGGTCTTCTTCAATCCCTTTAAATGTTCCTGGCTGTTCACGGCTTTGACTACTAGGTATAATTCTTTCAACCCTGGTGGTGTAGCAAGCGAAGGGTCGAATACCGATTCCTCTACCGTTGCAGGTTTTTGTGGTAGTGACGGCGAGCTAGCGGAAGGATTCTGGGAGGCAGTGCCCTCAGGTACCGAGCCGTCTGGTAAGACTGGATCAGGAGCACTTGAGATTGGAGAAATGGCCGAAATCTCAGCAGAGCCAGCATCTGCAGAAGATCCAGAGAATCCGCCGCCAGAATCAGGTCTCCTTCTCACTTCCAAGTCCAGATAACCTGTATTCGACCAGCCACCAAGATATTCCAAGCTGAAGCCTTGTGCTCTGGATTGGACCTCGGGTGCAACTGTAACAAATCGATGGAATCGCTTCAAAATCGACCTCCACAGGTGGCTGAGAATTATTCCATGAGCCACAACAGCCACAGTCTTATCCTCTTCGACGTCATGCATCAATTGCACAAGATGCACATCAATGAAGGTCTCCACTCGAATTCTCATCGACTCTTTGCTTTCTACATCGACAAAGCCAGGCTCATCGCGGTGAACCTCTGAATGTGCGTCCTTTCCGGACTTGTCGCCCTCCCTCGGCCGCTCAAAGAATTTCTTCCCTTCATAGAAGCCGAAATCTTGCTCTCGCAGGAGTTGGAGCTTTGTCGTTGCGGGCGGGCTTGGAAATTGAGCTTCGCGGATAGCTTCTGCTGTGATGAAAGCTCGCTGGAGGTCTGAGGAGAACAGATGCGAGACTTTCACGCTATTATCAGCGAGATGGCTTCCAAGTCGATTGGCTTGCAAGACCCCATGGTTCGTGAGGGCTGAGTCTGTGATGCCAGCACTGAAATTGTTAGTGGAAGATAAAACAATTTAGGACTTGAAGGAACAAACTAGTTTCCTGCGACGTTGTCGACAGTCTCGCCGTGTCTGATTAAAAGAAGCCTCATCCCGCCGCCTGGGAGAGGGAAGGGTTGGTATTCAGCTGTCGGTCATGCTTGATGATGCTAAGAGAAGAAGCACCAGGAAAACGCGGAGGAAATTTTAGTCGATGTGCCGATTATGTAAACGGCCGCGCTAGCCTACCAGACCCCTGTCGACTTCGTGACTTCCTCGACCTCCCAACTTCTTCAACTCCATCAACAGAACGACTCTGCAAAAATCAAGGCTTGGAAAGCTAACCTGCGAGATATCACAGACTGCTTTCTCGAAGAAAGACCCGCGGCTTCTAGAACATCACAAACAACTTCCACAAATCCAGCTGCATGGCCCCACTACCAGCTCTTCAATTCCCTGGATCTTGCTGGGCATTGCAGCACCAAACCGTTCTGGCACTTCCCATCAAGCTCGTTCTAACTGTCATACTCGATCAGTTGATCCTGCGCGGCGTTCGATACTTGGGCTACCTAACTTCTGACGTCCTCTTCTTCTCCCCCAGACTTCCAATTGTGCTGTGCGGTTTCTGGGTGATTCACGCTTTCATCGAGTGCCTGGTCATCTGAAAATCGAGGCCCGCTGGTAAGATTCAATGCACTGGCCTGCTTATGTGTGCTGGCGCCGAAACTTTGGTGAGTATCATTGTATTTTGACTTAGCTTACACTCCTGGGATTAGATCGAAAATCGAATTACCGTTCTCGGGATTTCACTAATTCGCCTCTACACAACCTGTCGGATGGTCTTGGATCCCCAGTCACCGCCAGAGAACGTATTTCTTTGCCAGTACCCGTTTCTTGTTGTTGCTTTTGCAAAGAGTATTCTCTTCAATCGTCTCGACTATAAATTAGGACATCATATCGCTCGAAGATTGAATCAAAGAGACTCAGGAACCGAGACCGCTTGTCCATCGAGCAAATTTCCCGGGCTATCTTTCAACTCCTTCCTTTCTGGTGGCTTCCTTCTTCGTCGGTTGGTTAATGTCTTCAGCTTGATACTTCAACTGGTAAGATATTGTACAAACACCTTTGTTGGTACCACCGTGGGGGCACTGGTGGGCATTATTGTGTCTTGGCCTCGCTTGCACTCCTCGTGTTAGTCCAGACTTGCTGTCAAACTTGCCGAGGCCTTTCAACATTTGGAAACTCAGCAGAATCCATGCCAGGACTCAGCATTGGACTCTTTGACGGGCTCAAGCTTCTCCTTGCACTTTCCAGTCGGACTTGCTGCTATTGCTACCTCTACCGTCTTTTTATTTTCATACAGCAGAATCGTGCGCTATCATGGTTAGAACTACTTCAGATCCTAATCCAATTTGCTCTTCCTTTCTGCGCTGATTACATTGAACTTCTCCCGGACGCCTTATCGGAGTCGGAGTATTCAAGGATTCATGACGGCAACGATACTCTATCTACAATTTCCTTGGCTGCAAGTCAAGCACTTTCTACCTGATATCCGCTGGTTTGACTTTCCGTCTTGGCGCAAGAAATCTATCACTAGGGTCGAAAGTCCCACGTTTCTCTACTTAACCCATATTACGAAAGTTCAAAATTCGAGGACGCCCCTCCGTTTTGGCTTTGCTATGGCGGCGAGATTTTCCGGCGACTCTACATTCTCGGCACCTGCTTGATCTTAATAGAGCTCAGGATCAAGCAAATCGAGACCCTTTTCGGATTCACGGCAGTTGGATCTGGTATTTCGAGGATCACTACTCTTTCTCTGGACCTAACACTTGTTTCTGCGCTTGTAACTGCTACTCGCCATTGCCCTCAGCTACCCGAAAACGCGTTTTGCTTGCTAGGATATCCATTCGGTCGACAATGATCACTATCTGATACCTGTCTTGCTGCCAAAGGAGTCAAGCGTTTCAATCAGCTCGAAATGTAGCCACCACCTTTTATGCTTTCGAATTCTGCATCTTCTCAGTCCCGCCCTTATGTCCACTTTCAATTATCATTTCAATGTGGCTCACCGATCCTATTCTGTTCTATGATCGTTTTGTTGAGCTTCTCTGCCATGAGACGTCGAAGGTCATCTTGCACAACAGTAATGTCATGGATTCCAGCAAACCTGCTATCAATGGCAAATTGCACGAGCCTGTGGTCGAAGGTTCGGGGGGGGCAGCTATTTTTCATAGTTGAGTTTGCATGCTGAAGGCTCGCTGTGAACTGAGAACTGGTGTACCGCTTTGCTTATTCTTAGTGATCACATATCATAGGCTCAGGCATGCTTTAGAGTGGCTTGGGCTGGCTTTGTATTCTATATTTAACACACTCAATCAATCATAATCACCGATGCTGTGGCCAGCAAAACTACTACCAATGGCTTATTGCTTCAGGATTACAGCTAAGGGCTCCAATTGAGAGCTTTTCGCGAATCATCC
The DNA here is from genome assembly GCA_009732865.1 of Stipitochalara longipes BDJ. NCBI lineage: Eukaryota > Fungi > Ascomycota > Leotiomycetes > Helotiales > Hamatocanthoscyphaceae > Stipitochalara > Stipitochalara longipes. The sequence continues at coordinate 2,713,550 of ML769334.1, read as the reverse complement.
CTGTTGTGGGTGCAGCACTTTCTCTTGCTCTGCCCTCGGCAAGTCCGAGCATCCTTCAGCCCAGACTCAACCATCCAACACAACGCCATCAACCAAGCTGTTATCAAGCCTGCCATTGAAATGATTTGATTGACGACTTCAGGAGCTTTATTCAGAAAATTTCAGATTATATTTTCTCTCACTTCGCTATTGTCACTTATGCTAGTGGTTAGGTCTGTCGCTGGTGCTCTTCTTGGTCCTCAGAATTCTTTCCACATTCACCAGCATCTATTCAACGCAACTTC
>ML769334.1:2685413-2713166 GCA_009732865.1 Stipitochalara longipes BDJ | reverse complement strand
CCACATTCTTGCAAGTGCATCGTTCATTGTATTCTCGTCAGAGGCTGTAGCAGTAAAATCTATTGAGATTTTTAAGTTTTGATTCCGTGCAAATTGCTGCCTTCGCGTCGGTGGCTCTTGCAACACCGTCTTCACTCTTTAGCACTTCGATCCGCCAATGACAACCATTCAGCACAACTTCATCATCAACCCCTGATAAAATTACCTTGCATTTCATATGCTGCAGAAGCTGCTTGAGAAGTTATTCTGAAGTTTTCGGGTTGCATTTACTCACTTGCTCACCGTCGCCTTTCCGTTGGGGGTGCTGCGAGACGGCCTTCGCTCTTCTCGACCCCTCCAACAACTATTCAACACAACAACATCACCACCACCCCTTATCGCTTTGAGCTCTATTGCATATTCCTTGGTAACTTCAAGCGATGCTCAACTGAGATTTTCGCATTGCATTTGCTTCGTTGCAAGTTGTCGCGCTCGCTATGGTGGTACTCAACCAGCGCACTTAAGTTTCCGACTCACTCCGCCAAAAACCATTCAACACAACTCCACAAACTGCCTCTTTTCACAAACGTGCCACTTTTATTGCATATGATTTGGATCGCACCGCAGAATCTCTGACGATTTTCAATTTGCTGGATTTTTATAAATCGTCGCCTTCACGTTAGTGGTGGCAGTCACTCGCTTCATATCTAACTACCCATCTCACCACCAACCATTCAACACAACACCATCACGAAGCCTCTCAATCACATTACAACGTGTTGCATATCCATCAGTAACCACAGGAGAGTCTTCCTGTGCGATTTGGCCTTCGATTTATACCAAGTAAGTGCGTGATTCCGACTTGCCCTCACCTTTTTTGCTTGTACTTTTGCCTTTTGCTGCAACTCAGGGGAAGTCCTCCTCGGCTATTCAGCACCACCTCAATGTGCTGCAAATCCCTTCTATGCATCTCATCGTCACTCTTATCATCAGACATCACCGTCGCCATCTCACTTCTTGTCTGAACATTTCACTCATATCCTCAACGACGGTTCACCTTCGCATGTATAGTTGCATCACACCTCTACCACCACCCTATATTCATCGAAGCATACTTCACGTTGTTGTCACACAACTCAGACATGCACTTCAGTTCATGTCAACACACTTCATAACCAACTCCCCTCCAAATTGCTGTTTCCTATCTTCATATATCCCTAATGTTCTTGCATATATCTCAACAACTTGTTTAATATACTAACCATCCCAAGATTTCTCTTGCTGCTATCAGTCTCGAGTCTACCCACCATGGACGATGGCAATGCCATCTTCCCCCTCACTCCGCCAAACGGCAGTGAGGCCGAGGACAACAACGAGCAAGACAATGCCAACTCCGACAATGAATCCGTCTTCTCCTTCAACTTCGACGCGCCCGCCACCATCGCGCCCGAAGGCGCCCTCTTCTCCAACCCAACCTCCACACCTCCCTCGCGCATGCCAGAATCAATCCGCAACCTAGGCATCCTCCTGCACAAACGACGTCGCGCCGCCGCACAAAGCGCTATGCGCGGCGGCGCAACAGCGTGGATCGATCAAGATGACAGCGGCACCTACGACCCAAAGCGTAAACGTGCCACTCCTGAGGAATTCCCTCAGAAAAAAGTTAAACGGCAGAGAATTTCGCCCGAGCTGAATGAGGATGGGAATCCGAAGCCGAGGAGGGTTTATAAGAAAGTTGGGTATGGTCTGATGGTTACGCTGACGCTGGGGAGTGAGAAGGGGAGGGAGTATTTGAGGAGTATCACACCTGGTCCTGTGGAGTCTGAGTTGAGCAGTGAGATTGACTCTGATTCGTCGACGGATTCGGATCATGATTCGGGGTACGGCTCATTCCCGAAGCCGCGACGACGCAGGAAGAGACAGCTGCAGCAGCCGGAGAGATTGGGCGCTTCAACGGAAAGGGTGGATGGGTTGACGATTGATGACTTGACGGTTGGACACCCACAGAGGAGGGGGTGTAAGGCGTGTTTTGAGGCTGGGGATGATGAGTGTACGCTCATTGATCATAAGTTCGACTATCCGTGCGAAGCTTGCAGAGATGGGAGTGTGGAGTGCGAGTTGATACTCAAGCCGGAGTTGAAGAAAGTATGTGAGCGCTGCAAGAAGAAAAGACGAAGTTGCAGCTATCGTGTGGATGGCGGGAAAGGCGTTGAGTCTTGCCAGCAGTGTGAGGAGGAGGGCGTTAAGTGCTGCGCTGGGCCGATGAAGGAATCTTCCTACGCCAGACGATATGATAAACCCTCTCGAGCTCGACGGTCGAAGCAGGATGAGGGAGCAAGCTCAGGAGAGGCAGAGGGAAGAGAGAGGATGTGGGTTATGTGCAACCAATGCCGCGATGGTGGGAAGCGGTGTTCGTTGAAGAGCAAGCAGCATTGGGGACCCTGCTCTTGCTGCCGCAAGAACCACGAGGAATGCAAGTTTGTGCTGCCTCCGAGACAGAGACAGCTATTGGAGGCCCCTGATCTGTCTATCAGAGTGAAAGCGGGTAAGAAAGGCAAGGCTGGTAAAGGTAAAGCAAAGGGGAGGCGGGGGCATGAGAGTCCTGATGAGGGAGGCAATCCGTTCTCACCAACGACACATACAAAGACGTTGCTCAGAGAAGTCGGCGCTCAGGTAGTAAAGCAAGTGCGAAGAGAGCGAAAGAAAGGTTCGCCTTGTCTTCTATTTTCTCCCATCCGGCTTTCCCCTATCCCTCTCTCTCTCTTCAATACCCACCACCTTACTAACATTAGCAGGAAACCACCACATCCTAAAACAAACCTCCTTCTGCCATCCAATAAAGTTCAACTACGAACCCGACCCAAACAACAACCACCCATGCAACTGGTGCGACTACCCACTCTTCGGCTTCTTCGGGCTCTCAGACGACAGCGGGCCTAGGACCGTCGAAGGGTTCTACCACGACAACGGCGATGGCTTCGAGGAGATCGGCGGCGGGTATGCCGAGAACGACATCAGCCAGACGCGCATGTGCATCGCCTGCACCTTCGACCGGCTGCGCATCGTCGGGTGCCCAGCTCATCAGTATCGAAAGTTAATCATAGGCCCGGAAAAGGGAGAGGGTGTGGATGTCGATGAGAGGGTCTGGGATCCTGACGCGTGGAGCGCGGCGATCGAGGCGTGTGGGAGGGAGGACAAGGAGGGTGGACGGCTCGTGAACGAGGCGAGCTATTGCAGTGTTTGTCCGGATCTCGCTGGGTTTAAGTGCTGCGCGCCTTCATTCTCATTCGGGGAGGAGGGCGAGGAGGAAGGTGAAGTCGAGGGATGTGGACTGTTGCTTTGCGAGAAGTGCATGGAGATGATGGGAAAGGGGATTGCGGCTGGGTTTTCCAGGGGCAGTGAGAGTTTGGATGCGCTTGTGGGCGAGGCGGCCAGGGCGAGACTGCTTTATCCTCTTGGTGTGAGAGCCGATGCGGAGTTTATTACTACGGATGGGGAGCTGATGATGCGGATTGGGCAGGGGATGGGCGCTGATGGAGAGGACTTCGATGTCTCTAACTCCCCGAATTCTCCTTCTCGCTTTACTGCGAACCAAAGCTATACCGAGACCCCGAAAGCGAGGAAAGCGGATAAAGGTAAGGGCAAGGATATGTCTTTCTTCTCTCCACCTCCAGTTCTGAATTCAACATATCCGGATTCGAAGGGTAAAGGAAAGGAAAAGGATATGGGTTATGCTACGCCGACGAGGGGTGAGAGGGGAAAGCAGGAGAGTCCGAGGGTTTGGATTGGAGAGTTGAATGGAGGGTTGTGGATGAATGATGAGGTTGTTGAGGGGAAGGAGGAGAGGAAGATGAGTTTTGGGGGCGAGATTGGGAGTAGGAAGGCGAAAATGGGGAGGAAAGTGAAGAGTACGATGTGGGATAAGGAGAAGAAAGTTTGGGGCGAGGTGGAGGTTATTGAGCTTAGTAGCGATGATGAGAGCTGAAAGACGGGAGAAGGGAAGAGAATGCAGAGGGCGAAAAATAATGGTGGAAGAGAGATGGAAGGGTGGGTTATTGGTATTATATGTTCCTCGTTAAGCATGGACATCGAGATATTATTAGAACCGGTCGAGGGAAAGGTTCAAAGGTGGCAGCTTCAGCATCAACGCAGGAAGACATACACATAATTCGAAAAGCAGTAGGTAGAATCGGTCTCGCAGGGAATGGTATTCAACTTGCTAATGGATCATAATCGTTCTATGTCAACGTCCCATGTACTTTCTAGTGATTGGGCAATGCGAGAGCTTTTATCTGGCAAGAGTAAAATATCACATCAACTTGAAGGCCACTTAATGGAGAAGATTTCATGTTCAATTGTATTCATTTATCATCCATCGTCATAATCATCATGCAACCACGTATCTACCATCTAAGCACTCTCCCCCCGCCATTCGCCAGGAAAAGCATCCGGAACGCCAGATCGCTATGCTAAAAGCAAGCCACTCCGCAATTCATCCACTTGTGTACCATCCTCAGCGTATTCATCAATCCTCAGACCTCCCTCGCTGACGGATATGTATCGTATGTACTCCGTTCCACAATTGCTGCATCGAGAGTGGAGTATCGTGTCAAAAGCATGAAAAGAAAAGTATAACTCAAACATCGTGATTTTCATCCCAGATATCCGACCCAAATTCCCAATGCATAAAAGCACCGCGAGAATCAAGCGAGGAAGACCACAGAAATGACAGAGCAACGCTCAAACATCCAAGCTAGTCGTAACGCCCTCAACAGGATCCTCATGCTTCGCAACACTGCCCTTGCCTCTCCACGTAGATACGGCCTCCACACCGGCCTTGAAAACCTGCTTTTCAGTGCCATACGCCCTCGGCGTAAGCTTGATCAGCGTGTGCAGGGGGACGTTGAGCCATGGCGATTTCTCTTGGTCTTCTTTCATGAAGTAGGCGTAGATGCAGCGCAGGATGGCTTGGTGCGTGACGATGAGGATGTTCTCTGAGCGCTCGAGTTCCATGATGATGGGCTCGAGGCGGATCACGACGTCGCGGTAGCTGGGTGGGGGTTAGTTTTGTTTTGTGTGGATGAGAAGGGAGGAAAGGGGAAGACGTACGATTCTCCACCGCGGTATCGATAATTGTACTTGTCTTGGTCTCTGGCCTCGAAGTCTTCGGGATATAGCTCTTTGATCTCGGCATAGGTCATATTGTCGCAAACACCCGAGTCCAATTCATCGAGAGCCTTCCATTGGAGTTGGTTGTATTCTTGGGGGAGGTGGCGGGCGGTGGCGATGGTGCGCTTGAGGGTTGAGGTCCAGACGGTAAGAGGATGGTCTTCGCCGGGCTGCGAGGTGTTAGTAGGTTTCTTAAGGGGGAAGTGGGAATAGCCTACGCCGAAGGATTGCTTGACCAGATCCGGGAGCTTGAGGGCGTAGGCTTCGCCGCGAGGAGATAAGTCTGCGTCGCCACCGATCTTGCCATAAACGTTCCACTCCGACTCACCGTGCTGATATTGTCAGTAAAGAAAGAAGAAAGCAGAGCAGAGGTCACGGAACGTACGCGTGACAGCCAGATCGACCGCTGCTTGATATGCAAGTTCATGAGATAGTAAACAACCCGACTCTGCAAATAGTCCTGAATGGCATTGATGATAACCTGTTTGCCCACATTCATAATCTTCAGATACGTAAGATCGTTTTCATCCTTATCGATTGTCTCGTAAACTTTCTCGTAGTTGCGGATGCGATTGCGGAAATCTTGGGCAGCCGTCTCGGGATCCTGACCTTGGTAGTCGGGGGAGGTAGTCTTGACTTCGAGGATGTTGCTCATGATCAGCTCTTCATCGTCGCATTTGCTCTCTACGAATAACGTCTCGACTCCTTCCTTGTCACAGCGTTCCTTGATCCAGCGGCGGCGAGCCTTCGTGCTGTTCGTTGCGTCGAGAATGGCAATGATGCCGCCCTTCCTGAACCAAGCCAGCATGTCACTGACAGCAGCTTCGGCCGCAGCCCTGCGCATGCGCTCTCCCTCCACATTGTTGACATCGAAGAAGTCGGCCGAGGGTTGTTTATTGTCTTTGCGGCGGTAAGTGCCTACATTGAAGACCTCGGCATCGATGGACAGCCACCTGAGGTAGCGCTGTGCTGTGGTCGTAAATCGTCAGTTAATGATCTGCCAGTCAAGATTTGGGCTGCAAATGGTTCCAGACGTACCCTTTTGTGCGATGAGAGACTTTCCTCGAGCTGGCAGACCGACCATGACCACACAGATTTGGGTGTCCTCGACCTGGATGCCAGCACCGTTAGTTCTCCTGCTTGGGCGTGCCAACTCCATGCTTGCGATTACTCGAAGAGGGTTGAGATGCGAGAAAGCAATTGAGGGTGTTTAAAGAGGATTGAAGATGGAACGATGCGTAGAGAAGTCTTTTGTGGTGATCGCGTGAGGAAGTGCCGTGTCTGAGAAAAATCGCCGGGATTTCACGGCTTGTGGCGGGCAGTGCGAGACTCTCCTTGAGGTCGCAACACGCGAGAATGCAGACTCAAGAAGAGGAAATAGTTATCAGTCGGGCAGGATGTGAGAGAGCTTCAATAGCGAGTACATTAGCCGTGGTGGGCGAGGCGTGAGTTGTGTTGGGGGGAGAAGAAGCTCTTCTGAGCTCTCGGGATTTGTTCTCGTGTGGTGTTGCAATGACGATCCAGCGTACGACAGCCGAGAGAATCCCCGCACAAGGCTGCAGCTCTGCCCCTCTAAACTTAAGATACACGAGCTTCGAGACTTTTGCTTCTGAAAAGCACAAACAATTATAGCTTCAACTCGAAGATAATTATGGGACCTTTTCAGAAGTATCTGAGCATCAGGTGCAGGCTTATTGTGGGGGTTTCTTTCTTTCCCCCATGCTTCACTCGAGACCCTTTGTCAAGATCATGCAGGGCCTGCAGCTAGACAGCGCCTCGGATCCAGATGTGCTACCAAGGTACAAGTCATGTGCCAGCACCCATCAATAGCCTCGATATACCGGTCATGAGATGATTCTCTCATTTGTGCATCCAATTGGACCAGCAGACTTCAGCAGTGGTAATGCATCTTAATGCAGAAAGTCCTCATGTAGCCGTCCCACCCAATGCTGAGACTTCAGCCTCGGGTTCCTGAATCATAGCCAGCCAAGGCGGTTCCAGACCGGTTGCGCTGTGCCTTTTCACCGGTCGGGTCGACGGCATGGAAGTGTTGCTTGCATTTCCGGGCCCGGCTGCCTTCACCGCTTGTCAAAAAGCTGGTTTGTGCTGCAGCCAAACGCAGAGCTGCATCTTGCACGTGCTAGACAGGAAGCCCCATCACCAACAAAGAACTGCTGCACTGGCAAGCAAGCAAGAACAATTGAAGACAATTGGCAGACAGGTCAAGTGAAGGGGGTTGCGTAATGAGAGGACACATACATTTCCCATCGAATACATCAACCCTTTCTTCCTCCTGCCACTCCCACCGGCTGAAATTCCCAACATCTTAAAGGCGTCGGGGGCGTGTCGGGTAGCACTGCACGGGTGCACAAGGCTTCTGGGTGCTGGTGCTCGCGCTGACGCTGGCGCTGGCTGAGCTGTTCAATGCACGATAAGCACGAAGGAACAGTGACAGGAGGATGAGGATGGGGATGAGACAAGCCGCCGTGTTGTCACACCGCTAGATTGAGAGAGATGAGGATTCGAGTTGAGGGAGGAGTGGGGATTTTGTTCTCAGCTTGTCGGATTTGTTTTCTGCATGACGAGGCTGGTTATCGCGATAAGGGGGGGTGTTAAGGCGGCGGTGAATTGTGCTCAGGGCAGCGAGACGTTTAGAGATGGGTTGGGAAAGGTGGCTTAAGACGGATGCTGTCGGGTTGAACACTCTTTGTCTTGGACAGGCCGAGTTGAGGATATTAGAGGAGATTGAGGATATTCTAGGTAAGGATAACTCTCTTGTTCGAATGTTGGAAGACACAATTCTATTACCAAACGTCTCCCACGTTTTGTATACCGGTCCCGTGATTCGGCAGAATCACCGTCCGTGCACCTGGTGGGGGTTCGAGGCTCGTGACAACATCTTCTCTTCATCAACCAGGCCAATTGTCATTTCCATCTCCGATGCTTTAGAACATACTGCATTCTTGTTGCCTAAGAACGTGATGTTCTCAGTAAAAGTCATGCCAAGTTACTGGCAACTGCAAGCCATAGCAAAAGCACAGTTGCCTCTCACCATTTTTTGCATTCAGCTGCACCTGGGAAACCACTCCAGCAACCAGTGTATCCCGACCTCTTGGTATTTTTGCAAGAGCGCTGGCTTCTGTTATTGCTTTCCAAAATCAGATAATCTTGGGACATTGAGAGGAAGCCTGCAAGTCTAGCAGGCAGCCCTCAGACGTAACAAGTCACAAACATGACATTGACGGTTCTGTTCTACTTTTGATTACATCACTAACTTTGCACATTCAATTGTGTTATGTCATTTGAATTGCTGTCTATCCTTCTCTATGCTGAATGTTCAGCATCTACTGGAAGATCTTTGTCCCCATATTGCTGAGTTTCTGCTTGCTGTTCTCCTCAACGCTGAGCATTGTTGAGAAAATCTGATCTCTCCATTTTGCAGAAAAGACAAAGAAAGAAATACGCCATCTCCATTCATTGATCCAACTAATGTCAGATCACTAGGAGAGAAATATGAGTCTCCATCCCACAAATCCAACCGAAGCGAGAAGATAGGGAGAGACTATGTCACATGAGAACAAATCAAAGAAAAGATGTCACTCCGCCCCCCACGAATCTCGCTAAAATCAGATGCGAGAGCCGCCAAATCACAAATTATTCTCAAGCAAATCCTCCCATTCGCCCTTCTGCTTGAGAAAGTCTTCATCGAAAGCCCATCCACCAGGTGGAGGGACCTTTCCACTACCAGGGCCATCAGCACCGTAGGCAATAGCCTCGGGATAAACGACAGTCGACTTCGGCTTAGTAGGGCCAGGAAGTGCAGGGCCAGGAAGTGGAGCTCCAGTATATCGTCGACCTTGACCAGATTGACTGAAACCACCTCTCAACCCCATATTCGGACCATGACCTCTCTGTCCCGTTCCCTGGGCACCATGACCACGAACCGACCCTCCCTTACTACGTCTCGCAATATCTTCCCGTCGCTCCTTCTCCACACTCTCAAGACGATCGAAACCGCCAAACACAACCGGCTCGCGATCCATCCACGCAATCTCCTCGCCCGTCTTATGCATCAGGTCGCGACAAACAGCATCAACACCCGCCTCGCTCAACATATCAGCAACTTCCTGTCCACCCGCTTCTCTGATAACCGCCTCCTTATTCATTAAATCCTTTCGTGGCAACGGCAATCTCCTATCGTTGCCAGCTTCCTTGCGGTAGTGACCCTCGGCTTTCATCTCACTCAACTCCGGCCATGCTGATCGATGAGCGCCCGTCTTCGGATCTCGTCGTCCTTCGGGCTTGAGATGCTCGTCGCCGGCCCAGATATTGGTTGGTGCACCGAGGACAGTTGTGTGGCCTGGCTTCTGGAGAGAGGCGAACATGGCGTTCAGTGCTGGGGCGGAACCTGATGGGTTGTAGAGCGAGGATTGTGTGAAGGCTTTCCAGAGACTTGAATTTGGGGGCTTGGCTGTGCCGGCGAGAACTCCCTTGAGGAGAGGATCGTTGGCCATGCTGCCCAGGAGAGTTGTCGCGAGATCTGCGGTGTTCTTCTTGCTTGCAGTCCTGGCGTGCTCGATGTCCTCCTCTGGCTTCGCAGCCTCCGAGTCCTCAATTTTGTTCTTTGCCTTGCTGCCCTTACTCTTCTTTCCGCGATGGTTCTTGCGCTTCGAAGACTTGCCGATACTCTCATTATCGTTGGTCCCACTATCGACCTGCTCGCCTCTCTCGCCCTCTTCATTCTCATTCTCGATCTGTGCACCAAGCTCCTCAACAGCGCCACCAACCTCCTTGCCATCACCATCACGCTCTTCAGCAAGTTCCTCACCATCGTCCTCCCCACACACCAATCCCCTCAACCGCTGATTCTCCCTCATCACAACCTCGCGATCCAAAACTCTATCCCCCTCAACCCTCCTCCTACATTCCCTCTCCTGAATCCTGCACCGCAACCTCTCCTTCTCACCCTCCATCCGCTCTTGCGCATACTCCGCCTGATGCCGCGCATACTCACCTGCCGTCTTCGGGAAGAACGGACTCGCTGCAAAGCCCAAGTGATTCGCGTTATTTTGCAGGCGCTGGAATTTGGCTGATTGCAAGGCTGCCGGGGAGGTCCAGGATTGCGAGGTCCCGGCGAGATGTTGGGTTGTTGCTCTTGGGGTGGGAGGGAGATTGGGTTGTGTGATAGAAAGTGGTGGTGGTGGGGGTTGGGAAGCCATTGTGTTGGTGCGAGGTGGGAGATTTGAGGGTGGGAGTGGAGGTGGGTGAGCGGAGGGATGGAAGGGGATGAATTTTCTTCGCGATTTGGGCTTCGGTGCCATGACAGTCGGTGTAAAAGACGGGTTGTTCCGAGTTAAGGTTTAGTGATTGTGATTCGTGCTGGGATTTGTCGGGTTTAATGGGTTGTGGGAGGAAAGGGGAGGTGAATAGGGGAGTCGGTTAGGTGAATTTATATTCATGGAGCGGAATAGGTTTTGACGGTTCATTGTTCTGAGATGATGGGACAATCAAAATGTAAGGCTTCAGTTGTTCTGGGTTCTAGTGGAACAATGTTAAGGGTGTGAATTTTGATTGTTCGGAAGTGTGAGGGAATATTTGAACAATGGTTGGTGGTATTGTGCAGAACCGAATTCGCATGAGGTCGTATCACACTTTGCAAGTTCTTGAAAGCTCAGGCATGATCAATTTCTGAAAATTTGTATATCTCACGCAGTGTCTCTAGGAGCTAGAAGAAGTATTAGAACCCAATCAGATTTTCTATTTTGATATTCGTTGCGCTGCGGCTAGGTCAGTAGCCAACGCTGAGTCATTATAGGCAATTTGAATTTGAACTAACTCGGCACCTCAAAATCGAAACAACCCGCAATGCTTGCTTGTATTCCTGCATAACTCTTCAATCATGGATGTGCGACCTCAAGCGATAAAGAAAGGTGGCCTTCAGCAATTACAGCAGCTTCTCTTCTGCTCCTCCCTAGACCCCTTATACATCGCCATAGACTTTGAGAGAGCTGGATTTATCGCGAATAATTTCAGCTCGTGTTCAGACACTCAAGCAGGCATCTCTATCCTTGATAGTCGATACTTGAATCCACCATTACGAAAAAGCGCATTAAAGCTAGAAACTTACAACTTTATCACTGGATCAGATTCATATTACGCCGAATCTGCTAAGAAGTTTTTTTGGGGTACGTCAGAAAAAACACATCCAAGCAAGATGCTAAAATGCATCAATAAGCTTCTTCGCCGCGACCGGAATATCGTTTTGGTTGGCGACCTTGCCGCATTATGCTCTCTTGGATTCGATTTCCAAACCTCAGTGATGGGTATCTTAGACACTGCCAATATAAGCTCAGAGTTAGAAATGGATCGTTGTACACTGGGACGACTTCTTGGAGAGCTCGAATGCCCTAAATCAAGCGCTAGACTTCACAATGCTGGAAATGATGCAAATTTCAATTTGCGGGCCTTAATCCTCTTGGCAATCAAAGGTTATGAGCAACAGAGACTTGGGACATTAATGGTTGGAGATGAGAGGGTATCGAGAATGGAAGCTCTTCGATCTATAGCGATGATACCTTTGCCTGGAGTTAGACAGCCTAAAGATAAGTGGCCTCGGAAGAAGCATGTTGCAAAAACGTGGTTACTTGAGAAGCAGGGTGAGATTAGGGAGGAACGGCGACAGAAACGAATCACGAATACAGCCATTGCGAGTCTCACTTTTTATTCTACATCACTTAGCCAAAAAGCAAATCACAATTAGCGAATAAACAGGAAAGACTATTACGTCCCAATCGTGCCTATTGCGCTCTGCTCAAAGATAGGAATCAATCCTAATACACTTTAGCTCGACCTGGTCGCAGTGCAATGGATAAAAACCATTACCTTGACCTCATTATCTTTATCTTAAACGATAAGAACTTCGAAAAAAGGGTTCTGCTACCGCTTATAGACCTATACTTGTAAAATCTTCCCCCTTCTCTATATCAGGGTTTCTATGCTTCTTAGCGCCTCGTGCCTTTACCCAAGAGAAAAGATCTTTGTGAGTGCTATTCGCCCCATTCGTCTGCCGCCATTCATCGAAGACATACCATACACGCCAAACTACCAAGACTAGAATAGTCGCAGGCACTGTCGTAGCCCAATAGATCCAGAGTTTGTGTCCACCTGCTGATGAGGAAGAGCCCCAATCGAAGAGTGGCATGGCAAAGAAAGCCTGAAATCCTGATTATTTACTGAAACTTTGAGGATCCTATTAAGCCCTATGTAGCAGAATGACTTACGGCAAAGAACGTTCCTGGTAGGAAGAACATTGTGAGGACGGCAATGGCCTTCATAGCGGAAGAGTCGCGTTTGCTTTCCCGGGCAATGTCTCTGCTCTGCTCGGAGATGCGAGCACTGAGCTTGTTACCAAGCGTTGCATTCCTGACTTCGAGCTTATAAGTGTTAGTGTTTCAACGTCATAATTAAAATGATAGAATGGGGAATCTAAGATGCCTACACCGATTCGATTGATCTGCAAGAGCCCTTGGGCTTCTTTCACTTCCACATTTTGCGTTTCCAGTCCATCAACCAGATCTTCCACTCTTCCTCTTATGATGGTGCCAGCAGCTTGGAGGTTACATTTCTGTTCGGACGCTAGCTTTTCAGACGAGAGATAATCTAGCCAAGTTTTGAGCTTAGTCCCCAGTTTAAGGCCGAAATCCACTTTCTCCAGTTGTAAAATTGCATCCTGCTCACATGCTAGTAAAGCTTCCGACTCCTTTTCGATATTCATATCATTCTGCTTCAAATGCTCCTTTCCCGCGCGTGTAACAAAGGGCGCTGCATAATAGATCCGCTTTGCCTCGGTGAATAGATATCTGGAACTTCGGAGTATGCGACGAAAGAGCCGCGCTAGAATAAGTGTTGGAACAAAGAGTGGGTGGATAGCTAGGGGATGGAAAACTGGATCATCTAGCGCCGCTTGAATTGATTCTAGTTCTTCGGCGCAATTGCTTTGGACTATAGTCGTCGTTTTACGGCTCAGTCTATCAAAAGCGATATGTAATTTGAACCAGTATCTCGTATTATTGATAGTTTCAATATAGAATGCTAAAGAAATCATGAGCGTAGCGTGCCGCGCTTGTGGGAGGATAACTTACCAGTGACGCCGTCGGAACTTTCGCATTTCGAAGCGCGAGCATAAGAGGATACAGCTAGCGCACCAAGATGAAGACCCAGTATTTCGACCAACTCTTGGAAAGTGCTTGGGCTAAATGGAGGGAAGTGTGGCGCTCCATGTTTGGAGGTCTCGAACAGAGCGAGTCTAGAAGTGGAAATGAGTTAGCCTAGACTCAGAGCATAGCAAGAGCACCATTTCGATGGTAAACCTCGACTTACAGAACACGAGCGCTTGAATCAGCTTTGGGATCAAACCCTCCTTTTGCCCAATCAACAACGTTTGAGTCAGTGACACTCCCTTGAGTTACATCAATTCTGTCGGGATTCTAAACAGAACGTTAACATAGCGTCCCGGTCTGAAGTACGGTATGAAAAACAGACCGAGAACTGCGAGAAGTTGGTGTAATGATGAAGCTGAGGCTCTGGAGGAGGAGATTGGACCTGTTCTTTCCAATACTCGAAAAAGTCTGCCTGATCCTTTCGGGCGAAGGCTTGAGGATCCATCGCAACCATATGCGCAGTATCTCAGATGGTCCGATCTGAGAGAAACTCAATTAGTAGAGGGATTGGGGAAAGGAAAAGATATTTTCGAAAGGCAGGAGGGAAAAAGCAAAGTTTCGTAGGCTCTCTGTAAGGCTTTCCAGCTGAGGCTCCAGCAGCATCTGATAGGCTGCACTGAAATCCTTCACAGCCACACTAATGTACGGCAACGGCGAGACCGCTCAGCAAGACTTTGCAGTTATCGCATTGTGTAGTAGCCACTGAATCACATGCAAAAGCACCGCTGCTAATGTCATTCCTGAGCGACACCAACTTCCTGCCCTCGCGGTGTACAAGAAAAGTAGCACTAAATGTCCCAAGCCCGAGAAGGACAATCTGAATGCTTCTAAATTTATTTTACTCTCGAAGTCTTGTACATTCATTAACAGACAGAAATCTCGAAAGCCTCAGAGCTCTTATATTTGTATCGTTGCAAAGTCCAACTTTATTGTTCCAGCTTAGCTAAAACTAATGAAAATTAGTGTCACTTTTCGTGTCCACCATGAGCCACCTTCTTCTATAGTTCTATAGGTTTCGGCTTTATCCTGAAAATCTTTGGGGACGACGTGCCTGTAACAGAGATAGCCTCGTGTTGATGGTAGCAAGCAGATTGAAAGCGCCTCGTTTCTGATTATCCATTTCTCGAAGACGAAGTTAGGGCTTGCGTCATAAGGAGCTAGTGGCTTGCCTCTGCTCGTGCAGGTGTATAGTTCAAGTTCGCCATGTCTACTGAGTATCGAAACGAGGCTTCAACCTCGATTAAGTGATAGCATCAATTTGCTCGGAAATAGTCTCAGATTTCGATATCTATAGTACGGTCAATGCACGGTGTGAGGACCAGTTGAAAATGAGAGTGAAATAGGAGTAGAGAGCTCTTCTAAATATGCGTGTTTGCCGGCCTCTTGTGAAAAGACAAGTACAATTGGGCGAAGAATGCTAGCCCATTCTCCTTGCCCAACCTGTACATTGGAGAAGGCTATTCAGTGAGCAGTCTAGCTAAACTCAAGGGGCACTTTAGAGCATTTGAAAGTGGTCGGGCACGAGATGGTACAAACGAGAAGCACATCGCAGAACAGCGCAAAGCAACATCACTAGCACTTGTATGGACCATTTCTACCTCTTTTGTACAATTGAACACGAAATCACATGACTGAGACGCCGAAAAACATTGGAAATGGTTGAAAGTATACCTCACAAGTTTTGCTTCCCATATTCCGTAGCCTCAGACTGATCCTGCTTCACGGACATGCCTAATCCCTGGCAGGTCTCTTGGATCATCTTTTCCCTCTTCTCTTTCGGACAGTCCTTGAGACGGCAAAGGATAGATGCCTCACCAAACACCCAACCGAAGCTGAAGACGCAACAGAGCAAAATCACCTCAGCGAAGACAAGAAGGAGAGTTCCCCACCAATAAAATTTGGGCATGCACTGTTTCATACAAATTGCTGTACCTGTTGGATTGATCAAGGCTGCATTTTGGTCTGTGGCTGGTGTTGGCGATGCCATGATTGCCGATAGCAATCTCAAAGTCACGATGACACCACACTAAAAAATAAAAGGTTAGCGCTAGCAGGAGAAATGTAAGAAGCATCAGGCACATTACCTATTGAATTATTTGAGAAGGGCTGTGCGATAAGCAGCCTGAACTTGATAGATAGTGATGGAGCGTGGTTAAAAAGTTGATGAATTTGGCCCTATCAAAGTCAGCGAAAGAGTCGACCAAGCTTACGATGAGACTACAACGGAGAGAATCTTGGTGGAGGTTGCAATTTTGATTTTCCAAGAAATATCGATGAATGAAGAAACCGGAAGCCAAAGAATAAGTATGGGTGGCTGAAATGCAGCTAGTGTGAGTAGTGTACACGTGACCGTATTGGGTCCCAGCGATAAAAGTTGAACCTAGCTACTTTGCTATCCAGCACATATACGGCACCGTGAGTCTAATAATACTGTAATACCCACGGCACTGTAAGCAGCACTGTGCTGTCAAGTCCACCGTACTGTAGGCGTTACGGCACTGTGTAAAGAGCACGACGTAGATATTCCTGTATATTGGTCATCTCAGCGACCCCGTGCTGCTTGGTCATCTCGGATGGCAGCCGGCATGTTCAGGCTATCACCTATCTGCCCGTCGCACGTCGTGGCATAGAAACAATCCTTCACGTCCTCAACGTTGGGGTACTTCAAAGCCTGGCTAGGTTACTGAAATGTCTGGTAAAGGTACGCTCACTCTCGGCTCAGGTATGCTCATCCCTAGCTCAAGGTAAAGTAGCAGCTGCTCACATCCAGAGACTTAAACAGAACTAGCGAATGAGATTAGAGTCTGAATTTTCTGGTATTTCTTCGCTCCTCGCTTAAAACGCGACTATACAGTAATGATTACTCTGCATGCGGTTGTAGCGCACATGAGCCACTTTCGCATGCATTCGTACCACAGTGAATCCCGCGAGGCTGCCTTGCCTGGCCGGCGCCGCACAGTGGTTCATTGGCTTAATCGGATAGATTTACCAAGCAGTGGCTTTGAATTCAAAGCTAAAAGAAATGGCGTATCGAGTACATGGAAAAAGTTCTGTGCCGCCTCAAATTGGCTCATTGGCTTAATCAAATAGACTTACCAAGCAGTGGCTTTGAATTCTTGATGTGGTGACCCATTCTGGAGATTTGAAGCGAGACCCGTCGAATGAGCTCGCTCCACGATCAAAGCTAGCTGGGACAGCTGACACTATTCGTTAGATCTATATCGCGCAGCTCTTTTTGATCCTTTCTCCTTAAGGTGGTTGTAGTGGAGCTACTGTTCGACAGTATTATCCTTTTATATATAGGGTATAGAAAGCATTTCCTTCTGCTTCTTCTTTATACATTTTTTTAGTTCGCTAGGTTTTCTACCGGTCTCTCTTCGAATGACCTCTGAATTTACTTAATATTTGGCTCTGCATTGCTTAGCCATGGCGCAAGGAAAGGCTGTTGCCTCCAGCGAGGCTGTGGTGCAAGAACTGCAGGACGCCGTAATTGCTGCGAATGATGGCCCCGAAAAGAAGCCTTCAACTTCAACAGCAGCATCACCCCTCGCTCACTACTCGAAAAGGGTCTTGGGGAATTCGTTCATGGGATATTGGGGGAAAGGCATAGTGGCGAGTGCAATAATGCTCTGTGCACTCATGGCAATCATTTTAATTCTCGTGCTGCACGAGAATCGCCCCTTGCCAGACTGGCCATTAACCATCACACTCAACTCTCTTATATCAATCATGGTTGTTATCTTGAAAGGATGCATGCTAGCAATTGTGGCATCAGGTAGGAAACCTCTTGCGGATTTTCATAAAATTTGTACTTATAGATTCGTGTAAGGATTGCTGCAGACAAAATGGCTCTGGTTTGAGCAACCTCATACATTATCAGATTATGTCGTCTACGATAAAGCGGCTGAAGGTCCTACAAATGCTGGGCGATTATTATGGCTTCTCCGTGGAAAGTATGTTGGCACTTTTCCCTGGTTCCTTGAATTATAAAGATTGCTAATTTTGGTGTCTCTCAAAGTCAAATTGTAGCTTCACTAGGATTGATCGTAATTGTCATCTCCGTCGCAATCGATCCGTTTACCCAGCAAGTAATACAGTACTATGAATTGACAGCTGCATCAGACGTGGGTGGCAACGCGACGCTACCTCGAACTGGCATATTTCTGCAAGGAGGACCACATATCGGTGCTGGCGAAAACGCACCAGACAATGGAATGCTTGGAGCAGTCCAGGCAGGATTCTGGACTCCTGGATCGGACTCATATTCTGTTTCTGCAAGCAATTGTCTCACTGGAAACTGTACTTTCACTGAACCATACGCAAGTGTTGGGATCTGCACTAGTTGCAGTGACCTTTCATCACAAGTGACTGGATTCTGTAACGGTAATTTTTATTGCAATTACACCTTGGCTGGAGGAACTGCTCTCTCTGTTAACCCGACAATTGAAGGCCAGTGGATGGTTGCTAATAATACTGAGGGGGTTCCCTTTATAGGACCTCCAGGCTATATTAGTGCCCGACAGTTCATATGGACCAACGAGCGAATCGGGATCCAAGATTGCACGGAAACTCTCCTATGTGCCAACACAACATGTCAGGGAACCGAGTGTCCGGCTTCAGCAGCTGAATGCTACATCTATCCATGTATTCAGACATATACAGCGGAAATTACAAATGGCTTTCTGACAGAGACGACAGTCTCATCCATCCCAATGCCAGAGTCAGACACCTGCTATACCAATTATCGAAAAGACTGTCTTTCGTCTGCGGACTGGGCTATCCTGGATAAAGTCGGTGTCACGCCCACCAACAACACCGGATCAGACTACGTTCTATACTGTGACGAGGAGACATGGGCTAGCTACCTTAACATTACGCCAGCCTGTATCTACGATTTTGAACTCCTCAGCCTGACCTCTATGGATTATTTATTCAACGATTTTCTATTCCTATCTGGCTCTCTTACAGGCGAAGCACCTACCGAGGCCGTCGGCCCGACGGACATATACTTCCTCTATAATGGCGGTGCCGTCAATTTCTCTAGAATTAACAGCACCTTTGCCAGCATGGAAAAAACCATGACTGCTTATGTCCGTGTATCGGGACTTGACAACTATAGCAGGCCAGCACAAGGGGTGGTATTCTACAAACAGACTCTGATCCGAGTGCAGTGGCTCTGGTTGATTTTACCTCTGGTCTTGGTGGCATTGACGCTACTTTTCATGGTCCTAGTGATGGTTTTGATGAATATGAAGGGTCGGCGACCGCTTGGGGATGCTTTCTCCCTTGGTCTGCTGCTCAAGGGTATCGGGGGTGATGTGCTTGATCAACTGCAAGGTGGTGATGATGAGAAGGAGGAAGCGGGGGAAGAGGCTGGTGGGGAAGGAGCCGGCGGGGAAGAAGCAGGTCGCAAAGCATCAAACGAAGAACAGGAGATAGTGGATTCGGATATGGACAAGATGCAGGTTCAAATGGTCAAGGCAGATGAAGGAGGGTGGAAATTAGCAAAAGTGTTGCCGAAAGGGTAAGGGTGAGCATAAGCGCATCTCTAAATAGCACGCTCAATGTTAGAGGGCGCTGAGCACCAAAGGCTGTCCGAACTGCTTTAGAAAATTTAGCAACTGGATCTGAAGCATACAATAATGTATTAGAAGATGCAATGAGACGGATCGACAGCCAACTTGCAGACGAAAAACAGTTTGCAAAGCATATTTTATCTTGAATAACTTTCGCGATGAGGTGACTCATAACAGCCGAGCTGCGGGACGCACTTGGAGTAGAAGTAGGTCATCTAACAAACAGAATTTTCATTCAGGATACAGTCTCTGTATACGACTAAAGAGCTGTGCTAGAACGAGTGTTGGAACAAACAGTGGGTGTATACTTCAACAACGAAGTTCAGGCTCATGATATCCTCTTATTTATCTCAACAGTCTATTCCCGTATATCTTGGGTCACCCGAGGATAATACATCCTAGGACATTGTATGGAGTAGCTGTTCCCTTGCGGAAGAGAACTGTAGTCAACGCTGTTGAACTAGCTAATAAGCAAATACTCAGCTGCTGCAACCGTGTCAGCTGTGCTGCAAACTGCCTTGAATCGCGACGATCTCTACATTTTTCGGCATAGCACAGCTTTACTGGCGTTCCTTCCCTAATCACTTTTACTACTGTGTCCTGCAAGGTGCATCTTGGGGCTGAATTTGGCGAAAATGCGAAATATCAATTGGCCAAGCCTCATTCAGCTTCCCGCTCATTTTACGGCAATATGAATCTTCGATTGGTAGAGATTCCTGTCGTCTGAGACAACTGTTGGTATTATCTACGGTATGACTCCACGAGACTCCCCCGCTCTGCCTCTCCAACTCAGTGACCGCCTAAATACGGAGCTATAGTATTGAAGATTTGGCTCTCACCGGAAGAAATTCAAAAGCCACTCTTCACTGCTAATCACGCCGTCCATACTGACAACCCGAGCTGAACCTCAAATCACCGATATGGAAGGCCCACGAAGAACTTCGACAGCCATAATTGCGATTTCCATTCTCTTCCCAGCAACAGCTTTGGTCTCACTAGTCGCAAGTCCCGAAGAGTCCAGTCCGTCCAATGCAACAATAATGCTAAGCTCAAAGTGTCCGCCCAAAGATGGCAATTCAGACCTCTATAGTATCAGCATTCGCATCGGTGTCTATCTCCAGTGGGTTGCAACCTGGATCGTCAACAATTTCAGTCCCGACAATACCGTCGACTTTGCCAATACTAATACCATTTTCCTCGCAGCTCTCACTATCGCTCTGCTACGCCTCACCCATGTTGGTGGCATCAGTCCCGCGGAAGTAGCCATCGTGCTCAGATTTTGCTTTGGATTTGGGCTGACGGCCCTGTCCATTAACGGATGGAGGACTTCTGAGAAGAGCACGTTTGTCTTTAAAGCGACGTTTACATCGACAATTATTCGAACTGCTCTTTTAGTGTCAATTTTTGCCCATGCTACCTGGTTCTGAACGGTTGGAGCCCGTCCTGATTCCACTACCTGCTCCTTCTTCTTCCTCTTCACCAAAGTTTCGACAGCCAGCAACGCCCGTTTCTTCATGGTCGCACAGGCATCTCTTTTCACTGCTGTTCTTCTGCATTTATCCTCTTTTATATCGGCTATTGGTTGCTCACCTGGGCGATGGTCTGGTTTATGGAGGTCCTCGAAGTTCTGACTGTGACCAAACCAAGCATATGGCCAGCGATCAAAGACTTTCTGTTGGACGTGTTCATCTTGTCCAACATACCAGATGAAACATTCTCCGACGGGCCTGAAAGGCGCTCCAGGGCATTCATTGGCAAGTAAGTGGCAGCAACTCTACCGTCTGCGAGCTACCATAGAGACTAAGCATCCAGGCCCTTTTCACGAACCGTCTAAGCTTTGGTG
Source organism: Stipitochalara longipes BDJ (assembly GCA_009732865.1). NCBI lineage: Eukaryota > Fungi > Ascomycota > Leotiomycetes > Helotiales > Hamatocanthoscyphaceae > Stipitochalara > Stipitochalara longipes. The sequence goes on along the minus strand of ML769334.1, from coordinate 2,692,380 downwards.
TCGACCTTCAATTGCCCTTACATAGTATGGTCCATCATCGGCATTGAACTGGCAATTCGTTGGAATGGATTTCAAAATGTGAACGGGCTTCTCTCAGCTGGCCAGCTGATTCCATTCATCATTGGCGTTATTGGAGTGGCGCAGGCGGCAATTGGAGTTTCCCTTATGGTTGCAGCGGTAATATTCATCATGTCTAACGGTAGGTAAGTCTAAACTTGCTGACTACCTATTAGCGTCCTATAGCTCGAAGACTGGAAAAGAAAAATGGATCTGCACAGGTTGAAGCTGCAGGGGGGGGGGGCAAAGGCCCGAAGCACCAACAAGCCGACGCAGCTAACAACCAACCTTCCCATCACGCTTCAGATTCAGAAATCGAACAATTCCTCCTAGAAAAGCTCAACCGAATAAAAGATTAAACACCAAAAGATTGGATCACTCATCTTCTGGGGCTACGGAGAGCGAGAAAATTGCACCAGGTACCGCTGGACAAGCGCAACCTTAAGCTAATATGTAGCCTCATTAGTAAAGTTGGTGCAACTCAGGTTGCTCGGGCGGCTTAAGTGAGCTGGCTGAATCGAGGGTTATCAGCGCTTGTGTAGAAGCGGCCATGCTTGCCAACTGAATGTGGAACAAAGATTGTAGGATTGGAGTTAAACTACCACTTATCAAGAACAATTCTGTCATTTGTTTGTTAACGGGGAAGTTAGATCATCAATTTGCTGAGGCCCAAGAAAGCTTCTTCTACCATTAGCTATCAATGAGATAATTTGCGCAACATGTCAGATGCTAGGGACGAAGAACAAAATGATAAAGTGAAGGCTTGAGCCACCTCAAGAGACATTCGACCACGTCTGGTCCAGTGACTTAGCTGTGATCAGCCACACCTTAAGCTGTCACTTCCAAGAGGCAGAAACAACAATCTAAATATCGTTTCATTGGACGGGATATCTCGTGGAGAACGTTTCACGTTATTTTCCGGAAGATTTGAGTGAAGGGTTTCGTAGCCTCGCAGGCCTCTCGTCCAAGTGCGGCGTTCTCTCGAGGAAGTGCGTGGAAGTAGGATTGTGGCGAATTGAAGGGCAACAGATGTTAGATGAGGATCCAGAGTTGGTTCCGGGCGGAAAAGTGGTTCTTGCGATTGGTTGAAGTGTACGAGTAAGAGAAGTGGCGTCTCACTCAGCAGTGGAAATTAGACTCGCATACCAACTTGAGCCTTGAACTCTCGAACTCCACTCGGCTCTGTCATAATTTATACCCAGTGCTTAGAAATAATAAGATATAAAATGCCTATTGTCCTTATGTTCTGGCTCGTTTGAGGTTCCTAAAAGTTCGAAGTCGGGTATGGGTCGGGTCCTACTCCCTCCTCATCAGCGTCACCTTCTAAATTCCTTTTCAGCAGGATGGTGTTGCTTCTACACAACAGCGGGTGAGTAACACTCAATGTCTGTACGCACAGAAAGTGTGCACCTTTAATACCCTGATTGGACAGTTGAGGGGCACGGCGGGCTAGGCTGGAAAACTTGGAAAGGGGCCGCCTCGCTTAGTAGCGAGCAGGGTTCGGATGGCATCGGCCGAGATGTGCTTACCCGCTCAACAAAATATGCTGTTCTTATAAAGCAAATTTATAAATGCTCGCCAGATGAGAAAATAGGGAAGGTTGTGTGGATGTAGTTCTGGTTAGCTCTCAGCGAGCTTGGCTGCTTTGTAGAGCATTAAGGGGACTGGCAGCACTAGGATCATGTGAGTTATGCATGCATAATTCTTGAATTCTGGCTGAAAACGAAAGGGAAAAATAGGGATATGTACAGTAGTCGATCTTTATTGGGCCCAGGCGGTAAGAGACACCGAAGTTTCTTCTTTTGTTAGTCTTTCCATCTGCATCCACAAGATTGATGGATTGGGTCTCCAGGCATATATGTTGCATATCTGGGCACAGAGGATTCTTTTTCAGGGGCAAATGGGTCTATGCGTGGTTGCATAAAGTCCCAATTAGGCGATTGATTTTTCTCCTCAATTTCACGGTTTCATGCGATGGAGGTTCTGATTCGTTCCCGCACCCCTGATCTGCACACTAGCGTTCCCGTTAATTGGGATCCCCAGGAAAAGCCTCAATGTAGGTTTTGGGCTTAGAGACCCTCGAATTTTTTGTACTAGATTAAACTCAAACACAGCCATCTGTTCCATCATTCAATTCTTGACAGGTTCTGCAAGCAGGTTCGGAAGGTCAGGACTTGACTGCTGCCAGAAGCGTTGATTTCAGGGGAAGCTCTCGATGTTTCTGCAAGGCGCTCGGCGCGCTCGGGAGTAAGCGCTAACCCCAGATAATCAAGGTTATTTGCTTGCTGAACCTTTTTCTTTGTTGAAGCATACTGGCACAGCCTCTAGTCCCCGTTCCGAAGACTGGTAAACAGCCCAATTGTAGCGGCCGTCTGATGTTTTCCAAACTCCAATCGCGCTTTGGGCCAATGAGCCCAAACCTAAGGATGCGACTACATAGGCTTTGGTCCCAATACACGTGAGATTCGACGTGGTCCGCGCACATAGGGGCTTGCTGATCCTGCAGCAATACCTCATTTGCTCCGCATCAAACGGTATCTAATATTACACCGGAAGCGCCTCATTGCGACGCCAGGCCGCCAAGCGAAGATCTGATTAGTGGGATCGTCAGCCTCAGAGCCGATTGAGGTATGCGGGAAGTGCCAGCCTCAAGTCAAATTTCGTTTGGGGTGTGATTTGGGCTTGAGTGGCTTGGCTTTCGATTCTTTTGGCGCATAAGTACTAGAGGTCCGTCCCGAATCTTCAATTCTTTCGATCTAGATCTTTTGATCGTTACACTCCTTTTATCTTTCATTATGAGATTTTCGTTTCTCTCAGTTAGCCTTCTGGCTACAAGTTTAGCTTCGTTGGCCTTGGGCAACGAAGATTGCCGGGAAATAGTCCGTTTTCCACTTACATTGACATGGGAGAAGGGGGCGCCAGATGGATTTGAGAGGGACATGATCTTCATGAACGGTCAATTCCCAGGACCTACTTTGGAATTAAAGGAAGGTTCCTATGTTGAGGTACGTTGAGGTGGCATGAATAGACGTTCGAGGCACGTGGTAACAGTTACAGTTTACTGTGATCAATCTCCTCCCGTTCGAAACAACAATACATTTCCATGGCATTGAGTAAGTCATACAACCTATCTGTTCCGATACCGATGCTAATGGTCTGTAGGCAATTGAACTCTCCGTGGTCAGGTACGAGTGTCGATTTGGATGTGTGAAGCACAAACTGATGAATGTAGATGGTGTCCCTGGAGTTTCGCAGAAGCCAATTCCTTCTGGCGAGACCTACGTGTACAAATGGAAGGCCACACAGTACGGCACATACTGGTATCACGGTCACTTGGCGGGACAACTTGAAGATGGACTCTTTGGACCAATTCAGATCACGTTCGTATAACGATGTTTCGCGTCAACAGCCAACTAACTCTAATAGACCTGCTGATGGCACTGCCACACCGTTCGATCTCATTTCCAATACCACGCAAGAGCTGCACCGGCTAGAAGAAGCGGCTGCAAACCCTCAGATTGTAGTGCTTTCAGATTGGAGTCATTTCACCAGCGAAGAGTTACGCAGTGTCAGTCTTGCTGCTGATATTGATCCTCTGTAAGATGACACAGTGGTGCCCACTCTCGGAAGCTTCTCTAATATCTCTTCTAGATGTGGAGATTCAATCCTGATCAACGGCAAAGGAGCTGTCAACTGTCCTGGCGTGCCATTCCTCATGAGCCTGGTCCCACCTCCACAACTGCCGTTGCTTCTAGGGCAGAACTTAACCGATAAAGGCTGCATCGCTCTTCAGAATCCTCTAGCACAGACCTCTTTCCCTCACAACTTCAGTGCCGTTCCTGCAGGCTTATTCTCGGGATGCCACGCCACCGACCCAGGAAATGCTACCATCACGGCAGATCCGCACCAGGGCTGGGTTAGCTTGAACTTCATCAGCACTGCAAGTCTCCAAGAGATGGTTGGTACGTTAATTCCCACAGGCTTGAATTATTTCAAGTTGCTAAACGAATTCTAGTCTCCATAGATGATCACCCGCTGTGGGTGTATGCTGTTGACGGCCGTTACATCGTGCCCCAGCTTGTTGATGTATGTATCTCACGAAGCTTCACTGTTCTTACCCTGACACTCTCTAGGCAATTACTTTCTCACACGGCAGTCGATACTCTGTTTTCGTTCAACTCAACCAACCGGCCCGTGATTACACCCTCCGTGTAGCTGGAGATGGTCTCAACCAGAAGGTCTATAGCCAAGCCACTTTCCGCTACGCCGGAGGACCCGACACCAACATTCCAAATCCCTCGATCAACTACGCTGGAGCCAACACAACAGCAGACGTCAGATACCTCGACGACACAACCGTTGTACCGTTCCCACCTATCGCTCCTTCCCATACTGCCGACCAAACATACAAGCTCCTTCTCAACCGCACCGGAGCAGCATGGCAATGGAGCCTGAACGACAATGCACCATTCAGCGAGTCCCTTGATGACGAAACCCCATTGCTCTGGGATCCGACTGAGCTTGCCAACACGCCGTTGACCATTACAACAAAGAACAATACTTGGGTGGATCTGATTTTCTTAGTTACCATCACTGGAGGCATACAGCCCCCACATCCAATTCACAAGCATTCCAACAAGGGACACATCATCGGGTTTGGACAAGGCGAGTTCAACTACACTGATGTAGCTGAGGCGGTAAAATATATTCCCGGCAATTTCAATTTCGACAACCCGCCGTACAGAGATGGTTTCTACACCCTCCCTGCAGCGACGGCATCTACTTGGATGGCTGTCCGATATTTTGTCCAAAACCCTGGTGTAAGTTCTTCAATCAAGATCCTCACATCAAACATGCTAATATATGAATCTTAGGCATTCTTGCTTCATTGTCATATCAACCCTCATTTGACTGGAGGCATGGCGTAAGTGACTTTCCTGAATGATGTGTTGACTAGTAACTGACATCTCATTTAGTATTGCAATCTTGGACGGTATTGATGTATGGCCAACGGTGCCGGCTGCGTATGGACCTGGTGGAAACGGACAGTGTTGAAACATGTGAAGCTGGGATGGCTTCCTCCTCCCGACACCTCTTGATAAAATTAATACAAAAGTAATTTCTAATTACATTTTATCTTGGAATCTTGCTTGAGTAACAACTCCTGGATTGTCCTGGTGGGGAGAGAAGTGTATTGCAATGACACATCCTTTGCGGTCTATACGAGCCAGCCCATTTTATTGCCATTCTCTTCTGTTTAAGCATCCCTCAAACTAACTTTGGGAACCTGCTTCTATCGTTCAAATGCAAGGTTGTTGAGCCGTGTGCCATGTCATTACTTGCAGTTAGAATCCTCGAAAGAAAATTTGTGAGACCATTTTTTTATGTTTTGATCCTCCAGAGCCCATTCCCCCAGAAAGCCATGCATACTCTCCATTCAGGCGTCCCCAAGCTTCTCACGCATCGAACACCCACGAGAGAACGGAACAACCGATCGGCTATCATTCGTACCTGGTCCACTCCCATTCCATCCCTACCTTCCCCGCCCCCATCTCAACCTCGCTTAACCTTTTCCATTAAAACTTGTTGCAGACAAAGCAGATATTGTGTCCGCAGGAACAAGTCATGAGGTTGAAAGTATGAGTTTTCCGACACTGTTTTGCTCAGTATATATACACAATTCCATAGAAAGGAGAGCCAAGTTATAGATGTTGCTTACGTTGGGCTGGCAGCAGGTCCAGCCATTTATGTAACTATCTTGAAGGTGAAGTTCGGTTTGGATTGCCATGTATTTGATTTGCTTGTGGTTGAGGTTTATTTGTGTTTATTTATATTTATATTAAAGATTGCTTCTGCGTTTGTAGTATTTATCTTTGAATTTGTTTTTATATGTTTATAGAGAAACTGATTTGGGAGTTTGAGAAAAGTGGTGGACATTTAAACCTCTCGGAGAACTTCTGGATACTTCTTCAAAAGGTAATTAGACTGTCTGATTATTCAAACTCTTGTTCGCTGTAAGTCTAAAAGTGAATAGTCCTAGCATTGTTCACTGATTTCAAGTACATTGTTTCCCATGGCTAGCTGGCCGCTGAATGGTTTTATCGTAGAGCCAGTCATTTAGCATAGCCTAAGTCCTTGTTTTCCATTTTCAAGTAATCACCAGAGCGTTCCACTGTCCAGAACGGCGGAACTGGTCACACTATGTTTTTTATTGATTAAAACAGTACAAGCTGATTGTGTTGAAGCGATAATCAAGACTGCCATTCTGTGAAAGGCAAAGCTGGGAAGTCATTCTCGACAATAATCTAATAAATGGGATGATACTAGCAAATACACATCAATATATTTACAACGTTTGATGATGTTACATCTAGTAGTGGGATTATGCTTTCACTTCCGCAACTAACTACTGACGGGGATATTGGTCACATATGGATTGGGGCACGCAAGCACGGTTTTGGTAATCTTGAGACCAACGATTTATGTATTTATCTCCCTATTGGATACCTCTAAAGCTCTATTGCCCTTGGATCTCCATAGTTCGGGATCTGATGAGGGCTAGCACGCCATAGTAGAACCAGCTTCCCCTCCTCTCCCCTTCCCCTATCCGAGAACACTGTTGTATTTCATACTCACCGGCTATCTCAGAACAGGCGGCAAGTCATGCACATAGGATGTCCACAGCCACACTGATAAAGGTTCATCGTGTGTGGATTGCCGCACTGCTTCTATCAGCCAAGCTATTAATTTACGATAACACTGTGCCACTTACATTGCAGCAGCACCAAATTTGATGTCTGTACCCGTCTCGGTTCTCAGCTTCATTTATAATAGTCATCTTTTCAATTCTTTTTAAATTTGCTATTTTACTGGAAGGCTGTGTTGAACAATTTCCGAAGGTGGTTTTTTT